>VYZM01011090.1:112868-123519 GCA_013398915.1 Dromas ardeola | reverse complement strand
AAAGCCAGCCCCGGCTCTTTGTGAAAGCCGATCTTCCTGGCCGGTTGCTGCTGGCGGCTCAGTAGTCAGAGGTCCACCCTTCACTTTAGCTGCAAGTCATGTGTGTGTCACATGGCTCTTGCAAAACACTTCTTGCCTATGTAGATTTTGCAACGCTGTGACTTGATAATGAAATGCTCTTGGGGCTGTCTTGAGCTGAAATAGCTCTTGCCTAGAAAACCTGGTCATGGCACAGTTTTTTTTTTGGTTGGGTTTTTTTGTGTTGTTTTTTTTTTTTCCAGAGGGTCGTTGTACCTCATTGTGTGAATATGGCCTTTTTCTCTAATTGGCCTGCTGGGGAGTAAGGATGTCCGAGCTCTCTGGTCAGTAGTTGTCTGTATCCTGGCAACTGTAAGAGCAGTGGCTTGGCCACCAGGATGTCAGGGACAATAAACCTCGTTTTGCTTGTGGCATTTTTTGAGTGAATTAAGAGGAGAGACTTGGGACTAGTTTGAAAAGCACTTTAAAAACCAGCAGCTGCACTCTCAATGCTTTAGTATTGCAGAGTGTTTCTAGGATTCCTTTGCTGGTGCTGGCTTTTCTGGCACTCTAGTTTGGGATGATGAAGCCACTGTGCCCTCCAGTGTAACTGAAATGCATGTGTAGTGTGGCATTACTGCTCTAGGTGCCCATTGTCTTTGTTCATGGATGACATTTTAACAACTCCTGGGTGACATTTTAACAACTTTTGTCCTGAAAACATCATTTTCCATGCAGCTGAGGCTACTGATTTGTGTGGTTGTGGTTTTTATGCTCTCTGCTTATGGCAGTGTGGTTGCAAGAGCTCTGGGCCCATTAAAATCACCTGAAGAACAAGTAGGATTAGGAGGCAAAGTAATCATCAGCTCATGTGAGGGAGTTGGTGAAAACTAAGAGATACAGCCAGGAACTCAAGTTACATCTTGGCAAGGTTACCTAACAAGCTTGCTCCTGTGGCTTTGGAAAACACCAAAACAGTAGCTGGAGGTAGGCAGTGGGTGAAAGACCAACAAATTGTTGGTGCTTGTGTGGTAGTAATGACTGTCAGGGATTTAACTGAAATTTGCTTTGCAGGCTGGTGGGTTTTGTAGTGAAAAACTGCCTGCAAAGTGTTAGGCCACTAACACTGTGCAGAAACAGGATGAAAGGGGGCTTTTTCTGTAGATTTCTTGCCTTTCCTAATGCCTCTCAGCTTTCTAGACTGATGGGTCTAGAGGGTGGTTCCCTGCAGTGACATACTGAATGTTGCTGTAAAGATGGGGAAAATGTTTTGAGGGAGACTCATTCTTGGTGAAGACCCCACATTCCTGGTGGTGAGGACATCTGAGTTTCTGAAAGTGAAACAGAGAGGGAAATCTGTAGTTTAAGATTAATTTGTAGTATTAAATTGCTACTTCCTGGCCGGGTTGTGCCTGCAGGATGAGGATAGGAGATGGGAAGGATGCGGTGAGGAGGACAGAAAATATTTGTCACTGTAATATGTATACTTGGGCTGATGTTAAACTAGGAACAAGATTTACAGGATTATAACGTTATTCCTTCTAGTTACCTGTAACAGATACAGATGTCCATTTGTCCTTTAGAAGGGCCTTGCCTGTAATGTAACACATTCCCACTTCCTTATCACAGCTTCAGATCAGGCTGTAGCCCCAAATCCTCTCTCCCAGGCGTGCTGAACTCTGGTGTCAGACGTCAGTGGGATAGCTCGTTAAAATTTCTTAATAAAAAGACCTGCCTCCTTCAATTTCCAAGGATTAGAAGCTGCTGGTGCCAGGGTTTGCAGGGAGTGTGTGTTTAAGAGCTTCCTTGAAACTTCAGGGCTGTGGGACAGCCTAGTGGACTAGTTAGTGTGCTTTTTCATTTGAGTGAAGGAGCCCAAGAAGGGTGGATGAGTTGTAAGTGCTAGTAAATTCTGAAAAACACCTGCCCACCTAGCCCCGGGATGTATGTATTCCTTCTGTGTTACCACCACCATCACCCCCCCCTTATGGTGTTTAAATGAGCAAAATGTCAATATTGACTCTGTTGTGACTCCATTGTGTCAGGTTCAGCATTTCCTACCCCTTCTGCAACTTGCCGGTGGTCGGCTGACTAGCTTAAACAGACTGGTGGGTGAGCTATCAAACAGCCAAGTGGTATCAGGAATTGATTTTGATCGATGCTTTACAGTGTCTGGATCTTGTTGTAGATACCTTCTTCAAGGGGAGATGAGGAAATTAAGTGCTTTTTGAAGTAAGTCTGGGGTTTTCTGCATTGAGCTTTTCAGTCTTGTACAAGTCCAGTAGATGACTATCGAGTGACAGCTGCTGGGTTGCTGGAATCATCTGAAATTGGTTGTGTTCTAACCTTTCTAAACAGCAATCTGCGATGCAAAGTGGCATTATGTCTTCTGGATTCTGTTTACTTACACTAGCAGTGTGTAATCAGAGTGACAGTCATGCTCCTCTTCAAAATTTCTTGGGTGGTAGAACAAAGACTGGGGATTTGAGGCTGCTGTGAATACCTGTTTACAGTAAACTTGCAGCTGACATCGGTGATTAAAGCTGATTTCAGCAGTTCCTTGTTGGAGACGGATGACTACCTAGTCTTGTCTGTTCTGGCATAAAACCTTCCTGGCATTTAAAGAAACAAATCCCCACGCATCTACCTGTATAAACAACAGTATCTGAGGCCCACAAGTCCCTTGTTCCACACAGCTTTGGCCAGGCCTGTCCTCAACTTGACATCCCGGTCTTCTGCTGAACTTGTTGCCTAATGCATGGAAAATGCATGTAACAGGAGGATGCTGCTCTCTGCTCAGAAATTCCCATGTTGTTTTGGAGGTGCCTTTTTTGCAAGATGTAATTAAACTCAGCGTATCTATCCCCTGTGTCTTTGGCAAGAGGAAGTTGCTGTATCCTCCTCCCGATGGGGAGGATTTGAAAGCCTCTCCCATGTTCCTCTTACAGGCGCTAACCATGACTTGTCTATATAAATGGCACTGAGAAATAGAGTGATAAATCTGACTCCAGGCTATCTCCAAGTAGTGTGGAGAAGGCTATGCTTTGTAGCTCACCCTGCTTTGTGAAGGCTCCCTAAACTGGAAGAGCTGAGGAATTAAGTCTTTGGGTTTAAGGAGCAAAATTCAGTGGCTTCAGAAATGGTTGTGTGGCCCTTCAGGAGCAAATAGCAGAATTAACCTGCATGGCTTGTTGGACACATGGCTACAGTTGAACCCGTTACCACAAATATTTAATCGATGTGATTCAGTCTAGAAATAGGTTTCTGCAAAATTTGTCATTGTTACTTGATTTAAGCTGCTGCTGTACCCTGAGAGCTGTCTCTAGCATCACACCAGGTCTAACAGGCTGCTCGCTTGGTTCTCGAGGCCCCTGTATAGGCACCTGCTGTATTTTAAAAGGTCCTAAAGCAACTGGAATATGGAATTATTTTAATTTTTTAAAACCTAAATAGCAAGGTTCTACTTAAATTACCTCTGAACGGATGCAGGTCTAAGCGTCTGCCATGCGCGCACCTGGCAAAACTAGGTTTTTGTGACACAACACCCATGTCTAAGGTCAGAGGCAGAGCGAACTCGGTCACGGCTGTTCCCACCCTGCCGCAGCCTGGGTGATGCTGGCCCGGGGTTTGGTGGGGGTGAGGCAGGTGGCTGAAGTCGCCGTATGAGCCTGGGGGTGTCACTTGCTTCTGGAAATATTGAAGCCCGAAGAGAGGCAAGGTCTTAATAGCAAAGATGTCAAATCCAGTATTTAAGGCTTTTGGGTTCTTGTTGTGTTAACAGTAGTGCTGTGTATAAACCGTTATCGTTCTTATCTGCTGCTGAACAGTAGAAGATTTAGTAGCAGGGTAGATAGATCGGGTTGGGAGCCGCTCTTAGCACTGAGGAACAGAGGAAGACAAGTTTCTTGGTGTTGGGGGGCTGGGAGGGCCTGAATTCCCCTTGGAAGCAAGGGGAGGCTCTTAAGTGCATCCTAAAGACTCATAGCTGAAGCCTTACCTACTCCAGGAAGGAATTAATTTTTTCCAACTAATTTTAGTGAAGACAATATAGTGGTAATATTCATGTGTTACCATTCTTAAGGGGATTATAACATGCTGCAAGCTCTAATTCTTTCAAGTGTATTAGTGCTTACCGTAAGTAATAATTTAACTTCAGGATTGCTGATAATTCTGGTTTTGCAGAGAACTGAGCGACCAAAACTTCCTGCTGAAGTAGGAAGGAGCTGTTTGAAGGCTGAGGCAATTGTAGCTTCAGTTTTAGCACAATCCTGGGGAAGAAGGCAGGGGTTTAACAGTGGACCAGGTCTCAGAGCTGCTGTACTGTACCTTGGGCTCCAGGTTACATAGAGTTTCTCTCTCGGGGAACTAAGTTGTTAGTGAGGGTAAGAAGTTTTAAATGTCTCTTGCTGTGGTTGTTATTCAGTAGTGTCTTGCCAGGGTTCCTGGGTGATGATGGTGGCTGAGAGGCAGCAAAGTTGGGTAGCTGAGGGTCACTAACACTGGTCGGTACAGTCCCACTTCAGTGATCCTTAGGTTTAAAACACATTTTTTTTGTGATAAAGCACAACTGTGCCTTCTCAACCACTAGCTCGACAGTGTGGCTGCGGTGGCCTTTCTGCAAGGGGAAGCGCAGGAAACACAGCGCTGCTGTTCCCGAGCACGCGGGGGGGCAGCGCTCGGTGCTGCAGGATGTGGGGAGGGGTTTTGGTGTCGCCTCGTGGGCAGCCCCCAGCTTCAGGAAACCTGTATTTTGTCAGTGATCACCAGTGTAAGAGTACCAGCAGTGATAATGCTTCTGGTCAGTAATAGCGCCTCAAGGATCTTGAAGCTGTTAAGATACGTGGTTTATGATGTAATGTAACTTATCTCCCCTGAACAGTTTGGGTTAATAACTGTCATTTTACTAAAACTGTCTTCCCTTCTATTGGTATGCGACTTGACAGATGGAGTAGTGAGTTCTGTGACCATAAACTGTTAGGTATCCTTTGACTTTGATTTTTTTTTTTTTTTAAATACCTTGAGTGCTTTTAGCTTTACGCTGTGTGGGAAGGTTGCATTTTTAAGGATCAGCTTGTCAGTTGCTCCATTTACCTTCTTCCCTAGCCTTGAGGAGTGCTGTGGAAACTGGTGAAGGTTTCAGTTGAGAGTGTCCTTCCAGCCGGGGACCAGCCAAGATGGCAGTCCTTCTGCTGCTCGAGCAGAGGAGTGGTGAAAAGCCGAGCAGTTGACCATCTGCTTGGCTGTTATCAGCTGAGGATGGATGCCGTTTCCTGGCTGGATTCCTGCCAGACGGAGTCAATGGCGATGTTAGTAGGGTACAATAGGTGGGGATGGGTGACTTCAGGCATTTGCATAAATCTTATCTTCTTGGTGTGGTTAAGGGGGTATAGAAGTATGTCTGTTGTAAACTTGAGAGGTTAAATGAGAACAGGGCTTAATCCTGGACGCTACAGGGCTGGATGCTGTAAACCTAGAATGGGTTAGTCTGGTACTCAGAGAGCAAGATAACTCGGGTAAGTGGTGGTTCGTTGCTTTTTCTGCTACTTGATCTCTAGTATTAAACTGTCCCATTAGTCTTATGGCGGACACAAAGTCTAATGTTTTGCCAACAATGAAACCTTCACTCCTCTTTGAAGTGTAAGACTAGGTCAGGCATTGATGATACTGTGCTTGCTCCCTCAATATTGGGAGGAGTCAACATCAAGCAAAACAGTCATTGTCACCCCTGCTGGGGTGACTTCAGGATTACTAGTATCGCACCCGACGTCCTTGAGAGAAGCAATGTGTCCTCGTCTGGCAGTGGCTTTAGCTTTATTTGAATTTTTGAAAGGCAAGCCGAGTATGTGGCCAGTGTCAGCTGGGAAGTCTGTCCTGGAAGGTGGGCGTTCATTTTGCTGTAGAAGGCCACTAGACGTGGTGTTAATAGCTTGTATGTTTGAATTGCCTGTGGCGCTAATGGATTCTGATGGAACTTAAATTTGGGTAACATAACCTGGGGGAGGAATGGGCTGCTCTTGGGCAGCTACGTGGTATTTGTGAAGCTGGGCAGTGGAATCAAGCCTTTGACTGTAAAGATGGTATGAAGATAATGGCCGTGGTGGACAGCAGGCTGTTACTGCCATCTGCGTGCCACTTGAGTCACTCAGCCAAACAACGAGGCTCGCACTTAATTGCGAAGCAGGATTTTAATGTTAGCTAGACCACAAGGGGCTGAAGTAGGACTGTGTTAGTCTTGGTGATAGCCGCATTAATATCCCCGGAGTAACTTCCTAGGAGAGCGCAGTTCTAAACAAAAATGTTGTGTTCGGAGCATCTACCTCACACTTGCCTTACCAGGTAAATTGCAGGAGTGTCTAAGCTGGGTGGAGGAGCTTGGAGTTGGAGGTGACTTCCATGGTACTGAATTAATTAACCCTTCTCAAACATTATAATATACTGGCTATAAGGAACTTGGTTCTCAGTAGTGTTTTTCATTAAGTGACTTCATTTTTTTTCTCCTTCTGCAGTGACTATTTATTCAAGCTACTTCTGATTGGAGACTCCGGTGTTGGGAAATCTTGCCTTCTACTTAGGTTTGCAGTAAGTGATCACCCTTGAAAACTCTTATGTAAAAAAGCTACCAGTTACTTAGCAAGGATTTCTCAGCTACAAGAACTACTTGAAAGGACCGCTGTCTGTCAGGTCTGGTATATCGGGGAATAATTGAAGTGCTGCAGAGCCTTCCTATCTTTGGCATTTTTTGGTAGCTGATGTATTTGTTCGTAAGTGAGTAATACGAAAAGAAATAACATCAAGAATATGTCCAGTTAAGCTTAATTCTCATTTTCTTAAGAACAAGAAGATACCTTAATTTAACTTCCATCATTACACTAGTGGTAGAACACTGAAGATGGAAGAACATACTTGAATTCTGGGGTGTGTGCCTTCAGGCATGAAGAGTACAAATGTGTCAGGGTAAGGTCTTGATCAGTTACTACTTGATCGGAATATTTTCAGCCAGATGAAGCTTGATATCTCCATTGAAAAAGCCTACTAATTGCTTAGCTAGAGGGAGAAGTAATTTAAATAATACTCTAGGAATAATAAGGCCTTACGGTTCCTTTAGTGAATGAGTATATAATAAATGTTAAAACTGCCAGTGGGCTGATGTGGTGGAATTTTAATGCAAGAAGCTGTAGTTTTCCTGTCAACAGGAAAAGTTAAAATGGGTTTGACAGCTCTTGGTAGAAAAAGCTGGAGCCCGGTGAACGCCTTATCTGTGTCTGTGTCAAAGTGCAGCTTTACCTTGCTGTGGGAGGAGAGGCAGGAAGGGAGAAAATGGGGCATTTGTTTAGAAAGGAGACCTTGGTCCTACTGCAAGATGATGGCGGTGGTTTCCCAGCCTGAACAATCGCTGTAGGCACCTCTGGGAAGAGCCTGTTGCGTTTCATGTCGTTCGCAGGAAATGGCTGGCTGGTGCGTGCGAACAGCATCACCACAGTTAAAGCTGTTGCAGCCGCTGCTTGTGCAGTGTCAGGACAGGGAGAGGCCCAAACCAGTACGAACACTGGAAAGATGCGTCCTGCTCTGCCCTCGGGACTGGAGGCAGTGGATTGGAAGTGACGCCAAGGCTGGAGCAGTGCTCCCAGAGCAGTCTAGCCTGCTTCTCTTGCAGACGCTTTTGAATTAATTCTGGCTTCATGTGAATAATCCAGCTTGTCCCTTTTTTTCTGATATCCAGCTTTAGTTCACACTTAGTTATCTGGTGTTTCTTCAACTATGTAGCTTTTTCCCTTAGAAGTTTGACTTTCTAACTAAGCTATTTTATTTTGACAGAAGGAATTACTGCAGCATTCACTTCCCTGCGTTCTTCCTGCTGTAGGTTAAACGGCATTGGGCTTTTCAGACATACCCTTTTGAGTATCGAAGTGTTAAGGAAATAAATATCACGTCATTCTAAAAGGCTTAATGCCTTATTTTTACTTGCAGCGGTATCATCTAAGGGGTCTTCCATTCACAACCCAAAGAAATCCCTTGCTTTTGTGGTAGCTGTTGGCTGCATAAGGCCTTTTGTGGTATATTTTACCCAAAGTTCTATGCTACTGGTACTCTGGGAATAGAATTTTCCTTCATGCCGGCAGGCTAACAGTTGCTGGAAGGTAGCAAAGACTCTGATCCAGCGCTTCCTGCTGGAGGCTGCCGGCAGGTCCGTGCAGGCTGCCAAACCAGGGCTGCCTTGTCCTCCCTGTATTTACACAGGCTGCGGAGCAGGGGACTTTACAAGAGGACCCAAGCTGTGACTCTGAACTGCCTCAGCGAGCAGCTGTGGCAGCAGAGGGTCTGAAATTCAGATGTGGAGTGCCACTGAGGCACCGCCGCTCACTTGTAGGTAGCTGCTGTGTAATACAGATGAAAAACCATTGCAGGAAAATAAAAATCCGAGGCATTTTAATAACCATAATGGTTATTTTAAGTAGCTCTTCGGTCTGCCAACATGAACAAAGACTGTTTTTTAAACTACGGTTCAAAAGGACTTAACTCTATTTCCAGAAACTAGTTTTATTGGCTAGTTTTTGGAATGTAAATCTTACTGTATGAGGTGCTGCTTTTAAAAAAAAAAAACTGTGCACAATTTTTGAAAAGTAAATACTCGGTGAAAGTACCTAGCTACCTCCTGGACTTTGCCATGGGTGATGAGGCTGTTTTTGCCAGGGAATTATGTACCTTTGCCTGCCTGGTGCATAATAAAGTAGGTGACTGCAGAAGAGGTGCAGCAGGCCTGACTTCTGTTCGCTCTTTCTCCTAGGATGACACGTACACAGAAAGTTACATCAGCACGATTGGTGTGGACTTCAAAATCAGAACTATAGAACTAGATGGGAAAACAATCAAGCTTCAGATAGTAAGTAGTATTTCTCAACTCCTGGGTACTTTAATCTGTTGAAGCACGGAATTGCATTCATAACTACTGGTAGTTATCTTTGTACTTTAATCATTAAAATATAAGCGATATCTTCCCTGTTACAAGAGGGTGGGCAGTTTTTACAAGATTACAAGACTTCCCATGACTCTGTCCTTAAAGAAGGATGCTTTTCAAGGCTGCCTGCCTGAAAGGGGAAGTGACCTGTTAAATACATTTTCCTGGGAAGAAAAGAAGGCTTCAGTGTTTAAAAGGCACTGTGGGCTGTGAGCTAAAGAAGGGCAGAATCCTCTGCTGGAGTGCTCTCCTATCAAAACCCGTGTAGTTCTGCAGTATTTAGCAAGGATTTGTGTAAGGGTGAGAATATCCTACAGTTGTCCAAGATGCCTGAATCCTACAGCAGCTGTTAGTAGTCGGCTGTACTGTCTACTGCTGGAAGCGCTGCTTTTGTTGGCCTGAATGGAAAAAGTGACACAAACGTGTTGTAACTGGTCTGTCTGCCTTGGCACTGGGCGGTGTTTTCTGGTTGTGCTTTTGGCCTTTCACTTGGAATAGGCAGGGGAAGAGACTTGGCAGTTCTTTCCTCTAATCTTGAAGCACTCTAAAAGGGTGGCTGGTGTAACGAAATCGAATATCTATGCAAGGTCATGCAATCCTTGTCAGCCACTGCTTCCAGCTCAAGCAGAGGCTCTTGGGACTTGAAGGCAATGACTCAGGGATTCCAGGCCGTGTTGTGGAGCAAGACTCCAGTTTACAGCCAGAAGCCCGACTCTGAGCCTGCAGGCTGCAGTGTAGCTGTCCCGAGTGCAGAGCAGCCCGCTGGGAATGCTGTCCCCACTGTGAGCCTGGCTATGTTTAATACACAGCTGGCCCTATTCTTGACAGGGCTCCAGGGAGAGAAGTGTTTGGGTGAGTGCTGTTCCTGTCCTGGCTGTAACTTTTTGAGCGCTTCCCTTGTTACGTTGCTTCAGAGATGCCCTCTTCTGTTGCAGAAAGGGTTTGGAGACCCATTACGACTAGTTTGGGAGAGGTCAAGCACCTGATGTCCCTCCTTGACTCTCCCGGCAGGAGAAGGGAGCCAGGTTTGGTGTGAGTTGTTTTACTTCATCCTCTGAAGAGGATGTTGCCTTTAAATACCCCTGCTGCAGCTTCTGTACTGAGGAAGTCGAAGGCAATGGTCATGTTAGACCCACATCTCTCTGACCTTATTCCTAACAGGTTTTCAGGCCCTGGCTCGTGTTTGTTCTTCTGACCACTGAACCATGGCTTCTTCATGGGTCAAAACTGCTTAATGTTTTCCTCAGTGAGATCTCTTGACTACACTTGTCTGAAACCAAACAAATGAGGCCTTTTAGAAGAGCACCTACGGAAGTGTAATTCTTCCCAGTTCAGATACCTTGATCTTCTCAAATCCTGTTTGTGTACAGTTCCAGAGCCACTCCTGTAGCAGTAACTCAAGATACGCTTGTAGTTGGATGGCTGATGAGCTGAGCTGTGTTTCGGGAAGCTAAGGTGCAACACGGGTCCAGCTGTGCTGCGGTAACTGATCCTCTTATTTGTCTTGTAGTGGGACACGGCGGGACAGGAGAGGTTTCGAACTATCACTTCCAGTTACTATAGAGGCGCTCATGGCATCATAGTTGTGTATGATGTTACAGACCAGGTAAGTGTTAAACCTGCGCCTGGAGAGTTTCTCCAGGTAGAATATACCAGGCTGATAAGTAAAAAAAAAAA
>VYZM01011090.1:52103-97445 GCA_013398915.1 Dromas ardeola | reverse complement strand
CCCGCCCCGCCTCCCAGCCAATGGGAGCGGCCGTCACTACGTCAACGCCGGCACCCCGTGTCGGCTCGGCAGCCAATGGGAGCCGAGCGCTGGCGCTGGGGCCCCCGCGGCGCCGCCGCAGTGGCTCAACCCCGCTGGGCGGGGAGAGGCCGCCCCGGCCACGCCCCCATTCAGGCCACGCCCCCAGACACTCCCGGCCCCGCCCACTGCTCCTCTCTGGCCACGCCCCCGCGCCCAATGGGGTCGCGCTCCCGATCCCGGACCCGATCGCGGCTCTTGGCCGAACAAATTTGTCAAGGAAATTAGTCGCCGGCCACCGAGGAGCTGAGGAGCACCCCCCCGGGACCAGTGGCACTGCCCTGGCCGGAGCAGCGTCCCCTCCAGTGCCCCTGAGGAGCTGGTTGTCACTTTAGGGTGTTTGCTTCTACCCCATGCATGGACCTTCCCGGGCGTTACCCTGCTGTTTGTGGGGTGGAGAACCATAGAATGTGTTGGGTTGGAAGGGACCTTTAAAGGCCACCTAGTCCAACCCTCCTGCAGTAAGCAGGGACATCTTCAACTAGATCAGGTTGCTCAGAGCCTCATCAAGCCTGGACTTGAATGTCTCCAGGGTTGGGGCCTCCACCACCTCTCTGGGCAACCTGTGCCAGTGCCTCACCACCCTCATGGTAAAGAACTTCATCCTAATGCCTAATCGAAACCTACCCTGCTCCAGTTTAAAACCATTGCCCCTCGTCCTATCGCTACATGCCCTTGCAAACAGCCCCTCCCCAGCTTTCTTGTAGGCCCCCTTCAGGTACTGTGCTGTTTCTGGGGTGGAAAACCATCTAAAAATAGGATTGTTCAAGCAATGACAGGACACATAACGGCAAATGGATTTTAGCATCCTACAAGTACAACGCAAAGGAGGCGGTCTCCAAGACCTTCATCCCTCACAGCAAAGCAGACCCAGGGTTGTCCCCCAACATTTGGGCAGCCTTCCAGTTTGGGTCCTCTCTCCACGCAGGGAAACGGGCTGCTCTGGGTTTGTAGCAGCCCCCACCCTCCTTTGGTGGATGGAGCATCCGTATGTGCCCACGCCCTGCAGAAAATACAAGGCTGAATCTGGTCTTTGCCTATTTCTGAGCAAATCTATTATTTCACTTACTTCTCTGGAGTCCAAATTTGTTCGTGGGGTGAGTGTTGCTCTGACCAATTTCACAAAGCTTTTGCCACCAAAAAAAAGTCTGTATGTTAGGAACTGGAGCACACTGAGCTTTCTCACTAGGCAAGAAACCAGCGTTGGAGGAGGCAGGCACCTCTAGAGAGCGGTTCAGGCCACCTAAGCTGGGGTAGGACCAGCCTCCTGGCTGGGTTTTCTGTCAGGTAGGATGAATCTGGTCCTCAGCGCAGCGTCATGGCTGTTCTTGTGCAGCTGGATGGATCCTGCGAAACCGGGAAGCTGATTTCTTAGATAAAACTGAGATTTCCTAGAGGTCGGTTAGCATAGAGCACTTTATGAACGACACTGTTGCCAGCTTTAGGCGATGAAGGACCAAAGCAACATCTGGGGTTCTCTCAGCAGGCTGGTAGCAGGGTGAGGGGAACACCACGGGTATTCCAAGTCCCTGGCTGGTGTTTTGATCTGCCGGTCACATTCCTCAGCCACCCCGTGCATTACGGTTTATTCTACTGGGTTTATTCTACTGACTTCACGGGAACTAGCCCCATTTACCATCCCGGCAGATCTTCTCTCTAGAGACACAGAGCAGGAGTATCTTTTTCAGGGCTGCTTTCAGAAGCTGTAATGCCGCGGCGTAACATGGTGCGGCGCTCTCAGAAGCGCTCGCAACCAAGAAAAAGCTCACATCGTCTCTGTTCCCGCAGAATATTACTATATTTGGGGTTTCTTTGATGAATGTTACAGCAGGTCTTCCGGAGGGCTGCACATCCCCCTGCCTCAGATGCATGCTTTTTTTGAGAGTCGGCTTTTTTCGTTGGAATTCACAAAGCCCCTGTGAAAGAAAAGGCCTTTAAAAAAGGTGTTGTTTATTGCTTATTCTCCAGGGAGCCAGTTGCCTGCCAGTCGAGGCCGTGCTGACTTCAGGGGAGTCGAAAGGCCGAAGCAAACACGGATGGGTCATGATTCATACGCCGGCTCGGCTGTTTTTAGCTGGTTTAAATTACTCGCAAGCTGCCAGACATTGTTCTCGGAGCTGAATAGTGCTCGGCTGCGGTCTCAGCCCCGGCAGGAAAGGTTCGCGTCCTGTTCCGCCTCCGATCAAACAAGTGCCAGGATGTCTACAAGAACAGTCAGAGCACCGCAAAATCTTTCTCTGCTCCTTGGGCTCCTGCTGAGAGGGTGTCAATAAACAAGGCGGGGGAATAAACTGTTGATCTAAAAGAGAGATTAATTAAAAATTGCAGGGAAATGATACCATTTTTCATCCGCTGACATCTGGCTCTCTTTGTTAGGTAATTTGCTGAAGATAAACCAGTTTATTTGATCTTTAATATAGGGTCAAGTCCAACCAACCTCCCACCCAAGGCCACTCAAGGCTGGCAAAGACTAAGATGGATGTTTTCTTGCTGATTTGAGACCTCAGGATTCTTTCAGATTTGTGTTTTTCAGCAAGAAGGTCCTCCAGCAAAGACAAATGATTTCACCCACTCTGCGGATGACAGCACCCAGCAGTAATCCCCATATCTATGACGTCAAGTAGAGCTTTCTTATCATGATCAGATTTGAAAGTGATGCATTTCTAGTGTATGAGAAGCTGGGACAGGAAGACTCTATTTTCTTCAAAAACTTCTACCTTCTTCGTGGGAATATCCATGTTTTTGTACAGAACCAGATCCGTCAGGAGAACCAGCTATATATATCCTGAGTTTTAGTATGCCCAAAACCAATGATGTGCTGTTATCCAGAGTTTTTCGGCACATCAGTTTGTAATTTCTTTCTACTTTGAATGGTCTCACACTACAAGCCAGACAGTTAACAGTCTGCGATGAAACCTGAAGCGCGGATGTGCACCATATGCTCTTGCACAGCATCTGCACTATCTTCAGCATCAGATTTCAGCCTAACAACGCAAATGTTTGGGATGGATGAGATGTCAGCAAATGCAGGGCTTGGACCTGACCAATTTGTTCCCAGAGCATTGCTGGCAATATTAATAGGAGTACTGCGGTGAAAAGAAAAACTGGTTGTATTCACTTTGCCATCTTTTGGCCAGCAGTATGGCATTATCTGTGGGAAGGATTTGCCTGTGTTTGGAAAATTATTCCATTTTTGATGCTGTGTCTCAGACAGACAGAGAGTTAATATTACACATAACCTGTTAGTATACCTACCTGTCTTTCAGTGTTATCATCGAGGTGGGATG
The DNA here is from genome assembly GCA_013398915.1 of Dromas ardeola. NCBI lineage: Eukaryota > Metazoa > Chordata > Aves > Charadriiformes > Dromadidae > Dromas > Dromas ardeola. The sequence goes on along the minus strand of VYZM01011090.1, from coordinate 94,080 downwards.
GAGCTGCCACAAGCCTTCTTTGTTTCTGTTGACTACATCAAAGTGATTGACATTATTCCTCTCCTGTGTTAAAATTGCTCAGGCACTGATTTATAAAAATACCTATGTTGCAATCTGACAGTGCTGCAGTTCCTCTCTCCTTAAGGACAGGCTGGCTGGCAAACTCCTTCACCCTGGTTCTGGGCAGGAGCTGACTTCATCCAAACTGCTGAGGACTGTTTGCTGTGCAGTCGCTCTGCCTAACCCCCCTCTGAAAGCTGTTTGCAGAGAGAAGTCCTTCTCTTCTTGAGGCTAACAAACCTTTTCTTTTCCCCAGAGATCAGGATTTCCACAGCTTGGACCATTCCTCTTGTTCTCCTCTTGATTCTCACTCTTTGGGCCACATTTTTTTTGAAGCTCAAGACCTAAATCCCATCCAAAACTCCAGCATGGTCTTGGCTCTGATTAGGTAAAACTGGTATGGAAGTCCAGGCTGCTTTCCTGTTTACACACCCTGGTATAGTATCTGCCTTATTCATAGTGCAGGGCATTTGACTCATGCTTCTGACTGCCCATAACTTCCTGATCCTGCTCCTTGATCTACTGTTTCCCACCCGTATTAGTGCAGTTAACTGCTCTCGTCTAGATTAATTCTTTGCAGCCTCTGTTGCCCAGACCTTCTCTCAGTTTTTCTGATGTTGCTATGAGTTTCAACCCTGCTTTTTTCCGTGTTCCCAGACCTTCTCCTCCAGGTGGGACCTGCAGATTTTCTCTGTTCCAACATTTGTGTCACTAATCAACCACTTACGGTCCTGGACCTACGGTAGGCCCCTGAGGAATCGACTTGTTCAGCTGGACAGTTGCTCTAGTAATGTCTAAATAAGCGGGTTCAAACTCAGCCATGTTGCTTGAGCTTCTTTATAAAGTTGTAAGAAGACTCGTCAAAAGCCCACAGACTTTTCCCTCACTCTTTTAGATCATCATGGCTACTACTGCACTATTACTAAATATTTCCTAAAAAAGGTAGCTGCTGCTTTTTCTTCCTGATTTTGGAGAAGCACCTGAAAATATGATTTAAGCACACCCAAGGCAGCTGACACATGAAACACATAAGGCAGGATTAACAGAGGAAAAACCAGAGTGACGTCTATTTTAGTGGCAACATTGAAGTGCAAAGCAATGAACCCCAGTGCTAGCAGCTGGGCAATTTCAGTTCTTTACCACTTGGTGGCTCAGCTGGACAGGGTGGCAGGATTTAGCCCAAGAAAAAGGTCAACTAGGAATTGCACTTCCCCTTTCTGGCCACACGATGTACCCATCACACCACAAACAGCCTGGCCGGACACAAAGGCAGGTGTTTCAAGTTTACATATTCCCCCAAAACATCTCCTTACCTCTCTCCGGGCACTCTAAAACATCCACACAGCGGCAGATCAGGGCTAGGCCCCGTGGTGCAGAGGGGGGTGAATAGGACGGAGTCGGCGTGGTCCAGACGCTTCCCCTTTCCTCTTGTTGGATGAAGGTGACACATTGCTGTGAAATAAAAATAGAAACCATCTGGTCAAGAGGTAGTGGAAGCTTTCGATCACTGTGAATTATAATGGGCAATGAATAATTGGGATTAATTTTACTTTTTAAATGTGAGATTTTACTGATGCTTTCAGTGGGGAATGCGAGGGATTTCTTTTTCGTTCTAATTGCTGGGACGTCTTGAGCTTTTGTCATTTGTATGTTGTCCTAGGCAGAACCGAGAGCCTCTTCAAAACCAGAGCTGGGATCTGCAAGAACCAGTTGTCAGTGCAGGAATTTGTAAAAGAGATATGGTATGAATGAAAATGATATGGTATGGTAAGACTGGTATGAATGAAAATCTGTTTACGTAAGCATCAGAAGAAATAGCAGAGCAGGGGGAGGTTAAGAACAGCTTGTATTCATAACATGAGACACCATTCCCAGCAAAAAAAATGAGACTATGTTGTTTCTGTCAAGCCCAGAAAGTCTGCACACCGATAAGACCATAGCACACACAACTCATCCGTGAAAGACCCTCCTCTGATAATGGGAGGATGTCAGCATATCACATCTCCCATTCCTTCTCCTGGCAGCCCAGCAGGAAGAGAGACTGCAGCAAAGGACCATCATAAAAAAACCTATCAATTCTTAAAGACTATTAAAGAACTGTCACAAAACTGGGAGGTTTAGTGAAGATTTGACAGCTGTCATCCCTTGTTGTGTATGTTGCATGCAAGTGATTGGGGCCAGACCACTTAAACAACCATGTCTCATTGCTTGTGAGCATGAGTGAATTAAAACTATAAGAGAACAAGTGCAGGAGGGTAAAATCATCTTGTGTGGCTTTAGCTTATGTAAATCAATAGAATGATAGAATGGTTTGAGTTGGAAGGAACCTTAAAGATCATCTCATTCCACCCCCCTGCCATGGGCAGGGGCACCTCCCACCAGACCAGGTTGCTCCAAGCCCCATCCAGCCTGGCCGTGAACACCTCCAGGGATGGGGCATCAACAACTTCCCTGGGCAACCTGTTCCAGTGCCTCACCACCCTCACAGTCAAGAATTTCTTCCTCATATCTAATCTAAATCTCCCCTCTTTCAGCTTAAAACCGTTACCCCTCGTCCTATTGCTCCACTCCCTGATCAAGAGTCCCTCCCCATCTTTCCTGTAGCCCCTTTTAGGTACTGGAAGGGGCTCTAACGTCTCCCCAGAGCCTTCTCTTCTCCAGGCTGAACCCCCCCAACTCTCTCAGCCTGTCCTCACAGCAGAGGGGCTCCAGCCCTCTGAGCATCTTCATGGCCTCCTCTGGACCCGCTCCAACAGGTCCGTGTCCTTCTGCTGTTGGTGGCCCCAGAGCTGGAGGCAGCCCTGCAGGGGGGTCTCCCCAGAGCGGAGCAGAGGGGCAGAATCCCCTCCCTCGCCCTGCTGGCCATAGTCCCCTTCTGTATGATCTATACTGAGTTTGGCCTCATGAGTTTCCTACCTCAGCAAGAATGCTACTGCTATAATGACAAAGCCGGGTGCCTTCAGGATGTTCAGTGAGTCAAATTACTCGAGCCGATTAACGATGCAGTACCAGGGAAGTTCAATCTTAATGATTTGCCGGCTGTTGGTTGGAACCTACTCAGTTTACGAGACTTGAGTTGCGAATATTTGTAGGCCTCCCTCAAACTCTAGTAGCTGTTGGCATCGCCATCTAATTATACTCTAGCACACCATGATGAAGAGAATCCAGATCTGCCTGATTGTGTACATGTTTTGGTGACACAGTAATTAAAGTAATTTACATCACATTGCTGATCACTATCCTGCGGAAAAGGTGAAGTCCTGTTACCCAAGCCTGTGTAGTGGCTTTGCGTTGCATCTCTGGTCCTAGGTTTCAGAGCCAGTTTATAATTTGTCTGGTCCCTGGCATGTATTTTGACAAACTCAACCCTTACAATCACAAGGATAACTTTCAAAATGTGGAAATAAATTCCAGCTGCTACCCTGCCTGCCCAGTTTAAAACCACAGGTATCTTCCGTAGCGTGATGGCTTAACTCTGACATCCACGATGCAAGAACGTGAAAGAACAGCAAGTTAGCTGTAAGCTTGCCAAGCTATTTTCATACATATCACAGCTCACAAAACTCCTGAGAGGTGCAACGTACTTGTACATTCGCTTGAATGATTATAATGGGGAGATAGCAGAGATTTGATTTTCAACAAGCTGACACCAATCTACATATTTTAAAGATGACCTGCTAGCACAGCTGTACCATACAACCTGCTCAACTCAAACCATTCATTTCACAGCAAAACAAAATAGTGGTGTCTTGCATTTAACTAACTCACAAAGCACTTCCCTATCCTTATATCTATCTTAATCAGACAAACTGGGGATTAAATAAAAAAAAAAAAAAAAAAAAAGAAAGGACTAATCTGCTCCTTGGCCATAATTTGATTTCCTCTGCAAATATTAAGTTACAACAATAGCTGCAGCTTTAGTTATAGATTTATTTTTAAATGCTTTTCTTCATGTGAGCTAGACAAATGTGTCACCTGCCTAGAGCTTTTTAGAAGGAAGAAGTGGGGAGGATTTTCCCAAGAAAACTCTCTTCCTCTTAAAAAAAGATGAAATTATTAAGAAATTGGAAAGCATGTAGCCGGATTGGTAGGCAGTGGTAGAAAAACAAAATAAAGTCATTGAACTTGAATTAGAACTTCTTCCAACTTTTATCTCTTTGTTGAAATATCGTAGGAACTTTATCTATTTGCCTATAATAATGCCTAGCAAGCTGTAATAATGTCTGGCTTGAGTCAGTTCTCATTAAAGACAAGCAATCATTGCACATTTTTCCACGGGTCTCATAAAGTTTCATGTGTTTCAAATGGCAAGGCACTACAGCTCTGCCAACCGCCACTTACCTCAGGAGTCTTCAGAAAACCTGCTTGTTTTAGGCAGCAGCCATCTCTGTATCCAAAGCTGACATTTGAACGGCTAGAGGCTAAGGTTCAAGAGGACATCTCTGCTAGCTCGCTGGTCTAGCATTCCTCCAGGTATCTCCTTGGGGTTTCAGCTAGGAAGCGAGAAGACAAAGGCACAACCATGGGGTCAGATAGGCTTTTTGGAAACCACATTGATGGTTTTGTAAAATTCACGTACCAAGATACAATACCAGTCACAATTTGTAAATCGTGCATGGGCAAGTCCTTCAAACTATGCTTCTTTCTTCTGGTGCTTGCAATTCTTGCAAATTTTGCACCCATTTGTTAGTTCTGGGACCAGAATTTAATGCTTGAAAATAACCAAACTACACTTAAGTAGATTTTTTTCAGGATTTGTGATATTGTGTTGTGCATCTCAGGATAAAATCTACCCAATGGAGACATACGAGCTTTTAATGGAAAAACGGTATATCAAAACCACTTTGATAGCAAACCCAGGCCCTCAATTCTGGAACCAGCACACTGCTCAGACTGACTGTGCGTGTCAAATGCAAAATTACCTTGAACTTGCCAGCCCAGTTGCCTACTGCAAAGGATTTGCTGGATGATTTTTCCCACTCCTCAAATCCTCCTCCTGGGCACAAAGTCTGTTTACTTGGCAGAATAGGCAGCAGGTCTGTCTGTCAGCCCTTGTCCTCCACTATGGCACACATTGATAAAAAATATCTACTAATCTGGGCTCTGCCAAAGCCCCTTTGGAGCCAAGTACGAGTACAGAGGCCTTAGAGAAGTGCTATGCTGCGTAGGCTTGCCCTGGGCTCCAGGGATAGGAGTTAAATGGAGCAATATGTTGATAATCAGTGCCGATAAACCGGCATGCCGCCAAAGGGCACGGTCTGGGAAAGTGGACCCGAACATCAAGGTACACAATTCTCATTCAGGGGCGTTTCCAAAGGAGTCGCAGAGAGCTTGGCGGCTGCTTAGGCAAGGTTGATCCAGCTAAAAGGCTAGGTCTTCTCCAAACAAAGATGCAAACGTGAATTCTATTTGGGGTGATTTTTATTTCAGATTGAGAAGCTACACAAAGAGAAAACAAATATACATTGCCATGAGAGAAGGGAAAAACAGAGAGAGAGCATCCTATTGTGTCACCCCCCCTAATACAACAAACCATCTCAACCTGAGCCACAGGACTGTTTGCTCCCCAGGCAGGCAGGGAGAGTTTTTACACAGTAAACATCTTACTATCTACCCCAGAGCCACACACCCCCAGACACAGCAATATGGTCTTTTTTTGCATATGTGCTTGTACATCTGTTCTTGGTAGATAATAAAAAGAGAGTCACATGGATCAAACCCATAGCTTTAAAAGAGGAACAGTTACAGATGTTCACAAGGATCAACACACCCACATGGCACAAGTACTTACTCAATGGAGTGGTTACTCTGAGCACTAGTTTTATGTGAAGGCAGATATCTTTGTATCAGTGATACTGGATTGTACTGGAGCAGATGGCAGTGGATTTCAGAGTTCATCTGTCTGTCATTTTATTAAGGTAATTAATCAAATGGCTTAGCATATAAAAATACAAGAACCCTCCCTCCTAATTAGAGCAATTTGTGTTCATGTAGAAATAAAAGCACACACAGACATACACACATCTGAGGCAGGATTGCTGACCGAGAGCTTACAGGATAAAGAAACTCACTTTCCCCATCCCACACTAGGACATCACGTTCTCCCTCACGATTCCAGGGATAACGGAGTCTCTCACCTTTGGTGCATAGTTATATTTGAAAGCCAAACAGCAACTTGGAAGTTGTCCTGAAAGGAACCAGGACAAGGCACCTTTAAGGATAATAAGGCAGATTGCGTACCTCTGCTGCAGAGACTCCTCGTGTCTCAGGGGTGATCCTGCTGTCCCTGAATCTAGAGGGATTAATCCAAATCTAATCAAAATCTTCACCCTCACAAAGCGGTGAGTGAGTCAGTCTCAGTTTGCCATAAACAACAAGCAATTCAGAAAAAAAGGTTTATCTCCCACTAGTAGAGGTACGCTCAGCTATTTGTAATGCTACGCATGGTCTCCATCCTGTACAGCACGTGCTTTGAGGATGACCTTACCAAAATGTAGCCAGGATAGTGACAGAGAAAGTATAAATAAGACTACATTCTTAAAAGACGGCATTATTCAGGGATGGCAAACACATTACCTCCACACTGGTCCTCAGGGAAGTAACATCAACAGAGCATCTATTGTGGGGCAGAACAGGGAGGCAGCCAGGGCTGAACTAGCTTGGTCACAATTATTTGACTTATTAAGTGTAAAATGTCATTAAGGTATTGCCTTAATGAAGTAGGGTTTTCTTCAGCCCAGCCCATCCTCCCCAGTTGAAGCTACATCTTTGTCCCCTCATACTGGGATGTGAGACAGTCTATGTCCTCACATGGAACTAGAATATCGTTAAGTTTAATCTATGTACTATAGGAGCCTCATCCTGCTGCGGTCTCAGCAGACTGCAAGGACCACAGCAGACTCTGCAAGAGGGATACAGAGAAGGAAAACCGATCAAAAAATGAGGAAGCTTTGCTTCTGCATCAATACTGACCACCTAGAAAACACATTTTTCTTGTGGGAGACACCATGTCATAAGAATAGTATGAGCACGTAAAATGCCTCTAGTTATAGCCAACGAGTTTTAAAAGTGTTCCTTTACTGACCATGATCATCTTAAGAGGACCAGACCAAACCCCTGTGCTGCTATGGAGGTATGTATCATCTCCATCAGAAGTCCACGGGCCACTGAAGGCTCAGGAAATTACATTATTGCACACCAGCGAAGGCCCTGGCCCATCCACTTTGTGGCATTCCTTCTGGTTCTTACAAAAGCTACAATCCAAACCAGTTAATATTTGGAGTATTTTTTATGGTTAAGCACAATTCTTTCTGTGGGAATGTAATCCAGGGGGATTCAGGCATGTGTAAACAGTTTCCTTCAGAGAAGATTTCCCTTGGTAATTTCTTTCTGCAACGTGTAACTGCAAACTTAAGTTGCATTGACATGCCATATGCAGTTTAGTTTCACTTACTAAATGCTTGCAAAAGAAGTGTATTACAGCACTGTTATCGGAAGGAGCAAGGAAAAGCTATCCTAAGGAACATCTAATACTGAATTTCTTGGTCTCTGTGGCTTAAAACCACACCGTTAACTTTGCATTACAACGGGGTTGGCTCAAAATTAATTTCCTCATTTTGGTTCCCGTTGGTAGGCCCGCTTGCCTTGCGAACAGCATCTGTGGCCTTGGGAAAGACAAGTAGAAATGTTTCTTGTGCAGGACTTCAAGTAAGAGCAGTTGGCCTGCTGAAATGTCCACAAGTCCTCGCCTCCTGCTGGCACTGAGATCAGAGGTTAAAACCAAATGAGATTTCATCGCTGATGAAGATGATGTATCTGCTGACACTGAGACAGAATTAGATAAGTAACCGTACCATGAACTCCGCAATTAAAAAGATTTTCTTTTTCCTTTTCTATTAAAAAAACCATCCTAGAGGGAAGATAACTCTCCTACTTCTACACTTCTCTTCTTCCATTCCTCCCAAAAGAGATGCGATCATTCTGCAGTAACATGCTATTAATACTCCGGTATCAATACTCAAATAAATACATTTATAAACCCTAGATGTTAATTTTTTTGGGGTAGGTGATAGTTGTTAGCTAACAATGAACTTGACTTCAGGATTTGAGGTCTGCTCCTAGCCTGCCTGATGATTCTTCGCATGACTCGAGAAATATGTTCTTTCACCTTTTTCTGCGTGCATTCACTTCTGCAGCTGTGAAACGGTGCCCGCTGGTCACAAATGTCTGTAAAGACCCCGTGCGGAGAATGAATATTGTGTTAACATTAACTTCCCAAGCCAGCGTTCAGATGTGAAGACAGACAGCTAGGGGAGACAAATAAGGCTCTTGATCACTTCTTGTCAGACTTAAAAATACTCGGTGGCAACTGTCTCAACGTGTTGCCCAATGTCTTGAAAAAGTTTCAGATCATTTGTCGTACCCTTTTCCCTCCTCCCTGAAACTGCAGCAGCAAGCGAACATGGCTTTCATCAATATGCTCGCATAGATAACAAGGTCGTCTTTGTCCTCGGAGAATAATGGCCACCATGCCATTTATCTGAGGAGCATTTGTCCCAGCTATCCTGCAAGGAGGAATGTGGGTCAATCCCTGATCCAGAACTGTACCGCTATTTCTCTGTGGTCATGGCTAGCAGCCAGGAGCAGCTTATCAGAGCTCCACGCTGACATGCTGCATTGTTGCCCAGTGACAGCGCGCTTCAGAAACATCAGCACTCAGCATCTGCCTCTCCCTGCAAATCCGGGCCAGTCAGCGGGCAGGGATTTGCATCCTCTCTGCTACATGCCGGACAAATGCCTGTGGACTTTTTGATGTTATCTGTATCAAAACGCCACGGAAAAGATGCTTCTTTCTGTGTCTTAGGTTCTTTATCCACTTGCTTACCCTGTCCTCTGTAGGGTAAGCTCCCCTGCAGCCCTCCAGCTCTTCCTTCTTTTTCTCCACCTTTTTGCCCATACTGCCAAGACAACTTGTTCTTTTAGTTGAAAAGCTCTTTCTTCCATTGAAACTAGACAGAAACAAAGCTGTCAAGACTTCTAATTTAGACATGAAATCCATGGTGAGGTCTGTTATTTTACCTGAACCTAAGCTTTCATCGGCGTCCCAGGTGGAGATGGCAGGAGGCAGATTAACAGGGCACTCTGCCCGCCTTAAATAAATCACATCTGCATTTTGAAATGCAACTCACACTGACAGTAGCTCCCCTGCTTCCCCAGAGTTAGCCCAGCAAACGCATACACTGGATCTCCTTTCCGTCACACAGTCATTCAGACTCTAGCACAATGCAACTCTTGACTTCATGATGCTTACTTTAACTATTTGATTTCTTTCTGATTTTTGAAAAGTTCATTATTATTTAAGATTTAGTGCTCTGTGTCTTAAGAGTGCTTTCCAAACACTGCGACTCACTATCCTCCACACCGTTGCCTGCGAGAGACAGGTAAGTATCCATAAACTTAATTTACAGAAAAGGAAGCACAAGCAGAGGATTTATGTGACCTGCCTAATTCTGTGCTGTTCATCAGTCACAGGATCAGTCATTACGGGCAGGTCTGCGAGTGATTATGAACTGCCATGGCCCAGTTAAGAATCAATGAAGACATGACATTTTTCCTTTGGTGACAGTTTGTCTTTTTGTCCTTTGACTTCCTACCTGAGGCCCATTGCTCACTGCTTGTGAGAAGGTCAGGATTAAAAATGATGATTTCCAACAGGAGGACACTTTCCAGTGGCTGCAGAAATGTGCTGTGCTAGCAGAGGACCAGAGTGGAGATTCAGTCCAGATTGTTGTCCAACACTGCAAATCTTTGCAGAAAGAGGTGTGGGTTTATACCTTTTATAAGCTCTCCAGGACATAACTTACAACATATGGCAGGGTGGTCAGTCACAGATTCCAGGGCCTTTGACTTGACTGAAAGAAGAACTGCCTAAACACCTCAGTTTTCAGTATTCCTGCTGGAAAATACAGAGGAACCACAGGAGAATGAGTCTAAGAATGGTGACACTGGGTCATGGCCATCTCTGGCACTGGCCACAGCAAGTGTCCAGGGAAGAGTACAGGAACAGAGCAAGCACATACAAAACCTTTCTGCCCCTCATACTGTCCCCCCAACCTCTTGCCACCTCCAGCTCAGGGCACTGCCTCTTCAGGCAGTAACAGGGCTGCCCAGAAAAGACAGAGCAGAGGTTGTTTCATCAGCTGATTTGGTACTTTGGCTGGCTCCACTTTTCTGTTATGTCCGAAGGACACAGTCCTGTTTGTCACATCCCTGCAGGGGAAGCCCTGGGTTTGACCCTAGTCCATTTTCAACACAAAAGCCATCCTGATTGCAAGAGCTATCCCCAGAAGGGTTTTAAGCCCTTTGCAATTACTGAATCTTGTAGTACAATTACCAACACAAGAGCCGAGATTCAGCTAAAGCTCAGTTCCTGGGAATAATGGTTTTTTACTGAAAATATCCTAATAGCAGCCAAGTGCTGGCTCACTACAGCTTCTAATGCATCCATAGCCACATCTCACAGCACAGAACAAGCACCTTTTGCAGGATGAGAGACAGATACTGCTCCATACTCTCAGAACAACTCTTTAAATTACTAAGTCTCACAAACCTCCGGTGAGTTAAGTACAGGAGCAAGGCAGAATGCAAACTACTTTCGGAAGGACCACATCAAGCCCTCAAAACTTTGTCCACTCTCCCATTTATACCTGAACCACTGATACATAAAACCAGCATGGGGCATTCCAGGGAATGGTATGAGATCAGGCAGTGATGGATAAAGCATGGAGTGGGAAGCCAATCCCGGAGAAGAAGAGATAAAAGATAGTCCAAAACAGTCAAAGAAACTTCATTGAAAAAGAGAAGTTAAAAGTGGAAGAATAAATGGCATCAGAGACAAAATGGGATTGCATATGCCAAAGACTTGCAGACTCTTTTCTTCCGCATTCCCCTACCTTTCTCCCAAAAAGCATCGCTGTACTAGAGGGTAGGACATGAGCTGCTTGTGGGCTGCTTTCCTAAGGAGAGAATTTGTACCTTCCAAAAAGAAAAAAAGACTAAAACAAAAAAGAAAATTAGTGTTTTCTAGATGGAATTTATTTCCTCTTGAAAGAAAAAGCAACTGACTAAAGGTTTCCAATGTACAGTCACGTTGGGAGAACATAAACGTAAGTCCGGTCAAGAGACGTTGGAGTTAAGTACCACACCAGCACCAGATTCGTGGAGTGCCTGGGTGAGAGCAGAGCAGGTACTACCGGCTGCCCCTGTGCTGCCGCTGAGCACCTTCTCAGCTCAGAGCCTCTTGGAGTGAGGCTGCATGGGGACCCGAAATAGGAAGCTCCCAGTGTAACACATTGCACTGCACGTCAAGGACAGCATCTAAAATGCACATCCTTTAACAGCCCTTTCATTTTTCTCCCAGTGGCCTTACCTGAAAACCTTGACCACTTGAAGCAAGTGGCAAGCCTTCTATCTCATCAGGCTTTCGATCAGGATTCATGTTGCTACAAGGGCAGTTGCTGGAACGTGCCAAATTTTTACAGCCCAAGAAGAGTGTAATATCGATCTTTTACATTTGCAACTTGAGAAAAAAATCCGAAGCCAGGTGGAGAGCCCTAGAAGATGCGGCACAGCCATCATGACAAATGGGAACATCACGGAAAAACAAGAAATGTAATTTCTGACACAGATGATACAGAAAAGACCAAGAAGGTGTTCTGACAAGTAGTAGTTACCCAGCGTTCCGGCTTCCATGGAAAATGCTGGGATCCCTCTTGCTGTACACGAATAAAAAAACAACCAGCACCTTTGTAAGTCGAAAGTAGGGCTTCTGTAAGATCACAGATTTCTGGCAGGTTAAGACCCAAATACTCATGCTTCGTATAAACGCTATGGCACCTGTTTCCAGAAGGAGTGTTAGATTTCCTTGGTTAAATTCCTGCTACGAGAATGATTTGACCTCTTTAAATCTGACTGCTCTAATAAGCTTTACGTGGGACTAGACATTCACATTGATGCAAAACGTGGCAATCCACTAGTGGGGACTCGGAGAGGCATTCTTCAGCAAAGACTCTGAGCTTCTGCATTGCTATTGGAAAATACTAAGAGGACTCCCCGGTATTTGCTTTAGTTTACCATTTCCTGGGATCTGCTGTCAGAGTGAACATGCCACAGCCTATGGCACACTGCTACAAGGACAAGGCGCAATCAAGCTGCAGCACCACAGGGAAGAAAGATTGACACAGCAATGGCAAGGTGCTGCCCGCAAGGAAGCCCAGCCTTTGGACTTGCCCAGGTGAGTACTTTTACCTGTGGCCAACAACAGCTTTGTGGTGGAAAAATAAAAATTGAGAAATATTCTAGTCCAGAATGGTGCTGTGATGCTTCATAGGAACATAATTTGAGTGCTGCATGCTTTCATGTCCTGATCCCAGCTGCATGTGCCATGGAGAGGACAGGGAACAGTCATGATTTTCAGCTTCCTTGAGACATCCATACAGTGCTTTAAAAATCAAAATACTTGGGGTTCCGGTGCATTCAGATTTTTCAAAGAAATACTTAAGACTTGTTAAAAAAAAAAAAAAGACAAAAGGTTTTGTTGAGAACCATTTTTTCAAACCTCCATTTTTCAAAACACCTCATATTTGTTGACTTTCATTGTCAGCTACAAAGTGCGCTTTTGGTTTCCTGAGTTGAAAGGAGTTGGGATGATTCTAATGATAGGAAATGCAAAGTTTCAGTGGGTCTTGATCTGCTAAAAATGAAATAATAAATACTAGGCAAAGGATGTCCCTAGAGAATTGTGTTTGTCTCCTTCCATTTTGAAGATGAGCCAAGGAATGACCAAATTTCATGGACGTGGTTATAAACAAACTGGTTAAAAAGAAACTCCACCTGCAGTTTCTCAGTGGGCTGACTAATTCTTTCCTACCTCGATTGTTTGCATAGCCCTGCTGCACATGATTAAACAGCCAGGAGTGACGCACTCACTGTGTTTTCCCTCAGAGGTAGCCACATCTCATTCTGAGCGTCTTTTTGGAAAATTCATTGTGTCCCTTTATCAGGAAGGATGCTTTGCAAATGAAGGCTGCTGCTGCTGCTATGAAATTGGAGCTGCCTCTTCCTAGTGCCGTGAACATAAACATCAGCAACTGGTTATCTTTCCAAGATAGCTTCCTCTGAAGCAAGAGAGGAGAAAGAAAAAGGGAGACCTAGCATTACTTTACATCAAAGCTAAGTGTAAATATATATTGCTGAATTAATAGCATGGAGTCTGACTGTATGCAATTAACTTGCTGAATTAGCCAAGGGAAAACGTCACAAGTCCAGGCAAATCTTGGCATATGCACAGCCATAATTTTGTAACTATTTGCTGTCCAAAAAGCCAAGAAAAATCAACAGGATCTTCACAATGAGTTTGCCAGACTTTGTTCAGGTTTGGGGTGCAAATTCAGGAAGTATGTTGTAAAAGAAAAAAGGTGGAGTCAGAATCCAGATGCATTTGGCTCAGCCTCACGCAAAGGTTACCATCTGCCACTAAGCATTACCCTGGCCCAGCACCACCCAGAATTACGAAATGTAAGCTGCTGGCAGAAGGACATTTATAGCAGGACCAAACTACTAACAGGTATGCAGCTATCCCAACAAACAGAGATCACTGAACTACATGGGGTTATAAACTCACCTCTTCTCTTCCCCTTTCAAGCCAACGCTGAGACTTGCCTGTTGTCAGTTCCCAAATGATGTGTGTTCAGATTTTTTCCTCCCCTGTTCAATTTTGCTGGAAGAGGGATATGACTTAACTTGTTTGGACTGACCCATTAAATAAACATGAGCAGGACATGGCATGCTAGCAAGGGAGCATGCGTGTTTTCATGAAGGGAACTGACTTCTTGATCTCTTGATGTTGTCACAGGCAAGCCTCTTCCAGACATATTTATGCTGGAACAGACTCTACATTTTTTTCAGCCCCAGAGGGATTACATTAACAAAATTTGTGTTTCCTCTGGATTTCTTCTTTAACAGCTTGGTTAGAGGAAAGGAGAAAATGAGTCCTTGATCTGCATGAAGATCTGCTATGTTTCGTTCCAAAATTTGGGAGTTACTCACCAAAAGGCAGGAAAGCTGCTATGAGCTGCAATGCAATGGGGCAATGGAACAAGGGCTGGACCCCTATAAGCTATTAATTCAGATATGAAACAAAAAATTTTAAAAAAGAGAAAAAGCTAGTTTTCGGGGTATACGTGATGTTTTTAAGGGATCGGTGAACAGGAGAGGAAGGGGAGTGGGAGAAAAATGTTGCTTCATGTAACGTCGGTAATGGTCCGTTAAGCGTTTCCAGGTCAGAAACTAAATTTAAGCAACATTTTCATCCACTCTGGAGTTTCTAGACTGCATCTCCATTTGAACAGCAGCACAGTAAGCTTACTAATTTTTCCCTACAATAAGCACATACTGGGTTTGTCTCCAACCCATGAGCCTTTACTAACAGAAGTCTTGTTAAACCAGAAGCCTCAATGGCATTGTTTCCACATACATGTATGTGTGTGCACGTGCAACACATATACATGTATACATAGGAATTATCAAAATACTATTATAAAGTGAGTGTTCTTTCTCAACACCCCTTCTCTGCCCACCCCACCTCCCTCCCCTTCCCCAGGCCAGCATATTTCAAAAAAAGATTGTAACTGAAAACTTTCAAGAGCGATCCAGCCCTTGTTAGCACTGCAAATGTCTAAGTGCTTTAACAAGTCCCTGGTCCACCTCTAGGATGCGTGTTGACGAACTAGTTCACAATACTGATTCCTTGGATTCAGGGTCTGCTGTACTGGTTGTGTTGGAGACTTGGTTTTTGTGGGTTACCAAAGGCGATGTTTCCTCTTCAGACTTGCTGTTAGCAACTGCTTCTACGTTGACTTCCTTTAGCTCCTGCTCTTTTTCTTTCTTTTCTTTTTCATTCAGGTAATTAAGGATGCCTGCTCCTAGGGCATCCCCTTCCACATTCACAACTGTGGTGGTTCGGTCCCTGGTCAAGATCAGAAACAAAAAACAAAGCAGCAGGCTTTTAGCTTAAGAGAGTTACAACACAATTAAGGGGAGCTGATTCACCCCTGCTGATCCACTAACATCAGTGGAGCTGGACAAGGGAGATGTTGTTACCATAGGTGTTTTTCACAGAAGAATCACCATTTCAGAACTGAAAATGTGCACTGGAGCTGGTTTAAGGTCGGCCCAAATGTTATTTTCAACTGGTTCTGGTGTCTCACTGGGTTTCAACAATAGTACTACTCTTTCTCAGGCATCCTTCTTTTCCCAGCCCACCTCCTTCCTCTTTCCCTTCCCTAGGCCAACTTGCATTTTCAAATGCAAATTCATAGCAAGAACTTAATTTGGGCTTATTCAGAAGGTAAATCAGAGCACCCAGTTCTCTTTAACTATAGAGACTCATACCTTAACCCAAATACCTACTTAAGGGGGCCTTCCAAAAGCAGGCAGAATGACCATCTTCTCTGGATATCTTGCAAGTAACACCTGTCTAATCTTTGGTCCTACAACACAAAATTACTGTGTCCCAGAGTCTAACAGAAGAGGTTTATGGGTCATAAAGAAGAACAATTTTTTCACGTGCCTTTTGAGACTTCTGTTAGTCATTCTGCAGTCTAACTTCAACACGTGCTCAACTTGTAACTGTGGTCCTCTCTAGTAATTAAACGGCTGGGATTAAAACAAGACACAGGACTCTCCTCTCTCTCGCTTTTTGTTACCACAAGGCTGACTTCCTCGACTAGAACAACAGTGTTGACCACAGAGGGATGCTACATATTTTGAAACGAAGGCAGCCAGCACACGACAGGCTTTTCATTCTTGCCTCCAGGCACTTGTAAGTACAGCTTGTGGAAAACACAGCTACTACTGTAATCCCTGAGGAAGACGGGATAAAAAGAGCTAGCCGCTGCTTTGCTGATCCCCAAGAGGTGACAGCAAGAAAGAGTTTGATGGCCCTAATGAAGCCATAGGAATATGATTACGCTCCAGACACACATGGTGTGGAAAGGGAAGGAGGTAATACAGCTGCAGCCTTCCCCAGCCTCTGGAATTCAAAAGTGTCCTCAGGCATCCTAATTTCCACATCTGCTGTGGAAGTACACCAACTATACAGAGAGGCTGGTGTTTCCAAAAAGCAATGCAGAGGGAACTGCCCAGAACCCCACCAACTGGAAAAAAAATACAAGGGGATTCAGATCACTTGACCCATACTGACCAGTCATTTCAGCCCACTACCCAACTTCAACCAGATGCTTAAAAGCAGATTATGCTTTTAAATTACCAGATCATGCTTACTTCACTAGCATTTAAACTCCAAGCATGCTATAATTCATAAGTGCTCAGAGAAGTCCTTCCAATTTGTTTTTCTAGTATTTGAAGAACAGCAGCCAGCCAGGCTTGTTTGAGGAAAAGCGGAGACACCCTTTTCCATGGGGCTTATCTAAGCTGTAAGAAATGATCTGCACGTGGCATTTACACTTATCATGCACTTGTGGCTGAGTCCCCAATACTGAAAGCAAACCAAATTTTCTAGGCTTTCCTTAATCTAATTTATGTGGTACAGAAGGTAAATTTAGGCCTTAACAAGGACATAACAACACTAAGTGGTGAGATAAGCTCTTCCAAACAGAGCTGGGCAAGGAGATAATCTCTCATACTTCAAAGAGGGGTACGGCTCTTCGAAAGAAGAGAAGGAGCTGAGCAAAGATCTGACCTCTTATCTCTTTCCCAGAAGATGGAAAGGAAAGGTGGTAATACTGTGTACTAAACTTGTTCTCCCAGCAGCGTGTTCCAGACATGACAGTGCTCACAGCTGTGATGAGGGCCACAAACCCTCTGTGTCCCTGCTCTGCCAATGGACAGCACCTCTCTGTGATGCCAGTGTTGGTGCTTTGACCAGACCTGAACTATAAAAATAGCTCAAACAATGGCTGACAACAGCTTCTGATGGAGACTGCTTCCCACATGTGGCCAAGAAAGCTTTCTACCACTAGACAGACTCAATTTCCTTTTTCCCCCCCTTCCCTCCTAGTGTCCAGCTAATTTCCAGCAATATCTAAACCTTCTGAAAAAACTTTTGATAATCCTTCTAAAGAGTACTGAAATCAGGAAGAAATAAATTTCAATAAAGGCTGAGTAAAAAAGCTGAAGAGGGATTTTAGCATACTAACTGCTTTAATTGAGAAGGGACCACCTTTCCCATTATCTGTCAAGAGTCACCTGTCCTGTAGGCAGCCATATCTTCTACATTTTTATTTCATACTGTGTTACTTTAACTACCCTGTCCCATGTTTCCAGCTGAACGTGCTAGATGTCATGCAACAACAGATACGTGTGGCCTAAAGTACTTACACAATCCAGTCCACTGCTAATATCAAGGAGAGATCGTTGGTCGGAAGTCCAATGGCCTCCAAGATGATAGCGATGGTGAGCACTCCTCCGGCTGGGATCCCAGCTGCACCCACGCTGGATGCAGTAGCTGTCACACTGCAAATCAATTTGTGTACCCAATTAGCAGAAGCTCCACAGCACTCCTCTCCTACACTTACGTCACACGTTTCCCTGCTATGGGAATTGTAAACAAACTCTACAGCATGGGACACACACATCATTTGCTTCCCAGGCAAATCCTTTCCTGCCTGCTGATGCAAAGTAATGGGTACAGAGCACATTTGCTCAGCAGGCATGCACAGCAGCTACCAAGGCAATGGCTCTCTGTTTAATAACTATGATTGCCTTTTCAGAAAAAAAAAACAAAAACAACCAACACAACTATATCCTGCTGCCTTACTAATATATCCATTTCCAAGTCATGTATCAGTTCAAATATGCTGAGTACATTACATCTCCTGGTCCCAAATGTGTAAAGGTAAAGCCTGCCATGCAAGGTACTGTCCCTTCTCTGTGTCTCCTTTGCATTCAAACACAGAGACCAAATCAGGAGCCGGAAACCTGCTGTGCATGTGCTATAGTCATGGACAACAGCTTTTCATGTGCAGACGTCTACAACCTCGGGCTATCACTACATAATCCTCAGGCCTGTGTTAACACCTGATTCACTAAGAGTACCTGAAAGGCTAATTTGGCCATCTGCAAAGAAAATAATGCCCCAGCCCTGCCTTAAATAGACAAACAATATACTAGGAAATGCAATAAGGAAGGAAATAAAACCTGGCCAGACAGGGTAAAAAAAATGCCAGGCACCAGCCCTAGGAGGCATCTGGTGGATACAGCTATGGCTTCGTGGCACAGTGAGGGGCTAGAACTCCTTGTAGGA
Source organism: Dromas ardeola (assembly GCA_013398915.1). Lineage (NCBI taxonomy): Eukaryota > Metazoa > Chordata > Aves > Charadriiformes > Dromadidae > Dromas > Dromas ardeola. Next base: position 75,698 of record VYZM01011090.1, on the reverse strand, counting down.
TCCTCACTTTAGGGATTTTAAGGAGGGAAATAAAGAGAATGACACTTCATGGGATAAGGGACGTGGGAGGATATTCCAGGCATGGAAGGGAGAGAGTCCTAGAGAGAAGGAGGCAGGACTGAGGGGTGGAGGGGATAATGGAGCAAAGCAGTCCAGAGGAGAATGAAAATGAGTCTGACCTGGGAAGCCAGCGACGCGATGGTAGGAAGGGCAGAGGTAAGCAGGAGCAGAGTCTTTATTATGAAACTGATACATAAGGAACTGAGGAGCTGGCAGAGGGATTTTCTAAGACATGCAGAGGGGGAATCAGGGCTAGCTTTCTGGGTAAAGCAGCATGCCTCAATTACCCAGCTTAACGGTGTGTGGAGGGTGGGGGAGTGAGATGCTTAAGGAAGGAGAGGAATTTCATGTGAGAAAGAGCTTTAAACAGCTCAAAGTCTGTTTCGGAATTCAGTTACCCCTCCCAGGTTCCACCTTTTATTAAATCGAGATTCTGGCAAATCTTACAAAGCTTGAAAGACTCCATCCTTTAATCACCCTATAATTATGTTTCATAGCAGTTTGTAAGCTTTAGGTCAGAGATGTGGAATGCAAACTGCTAGTTATTAAGAGAGAGACCACAGGCTTGAATGTGTCTGGGGGCCAGAAGGATGTGGTTGCAATAGCAAGCAACTTACAGAATTGTGAAGATTTGCCCAGGGTTGAGGTCGACATTGTTCAGCTGAGCAATAAACACAGCTGCCATGCACTGAAAAATAGCAGCTCCATCCATGTTTACAGTCGCCCCAATAGGAAGGATAAACCTGCTGATCCTCTTGTCAACTCCATTGTTCTCCTCAATACACTTGATCATTGACGGGAGAGTGGCTGAGCTAGAAACAGGGAACAGGGAAAAGTCAAACACAAAGCATCAGAGCGCACTGAATGGAAAGTCAACATCTCATGGCTTTCATGTTTCTAACATGCTGCAGACAGGACTGTCAAGACAACGATGCCATTTTATCATCTCTCTCTGTCACGATAGCAATGAGGGACTCTCCTTGTTGGTCTTGAGCAGCGGTATTTAATAATCTGCTTCCATCCAGAAACAGCTAAGGACTCTAATCTCCCAGAACAACTCATGACTTAACACAGTATGCAGCCTAACAGGGCTGTGGAACGATCAAGTCTCAAACCACAAAAATACACCAGTAGATGCCCATATAAACATAATCGATGCAACAGCAATCTCTGTTAATGTTGTACTAGTACCTTCTCAAATGAACAGAAAAATAATAAATAAAAATAATAAAAAAAATCATTGTTGGATTTATTTCTTGAATTATAAATTACATTGTTTTATTCATAAACTCTCTCCTTCATGTGCTTCAGCTCCTGTGACAGACATGCATCTACTTTTGGAGATGACCTAAAAATGATTTTATATAGTTATGATATTTGACCAGGTCCTTGCCCCTTGAGAAAAGTGTCAATGACCTGCTTGATAGTTAGGTTATGACAAACAAAAGCGGATCAGGCCAGATCTTTGAAATCAATAATGTTAAGTCCCTTTACGCTAGCCAGTAAGCCTGCTTTGCTCCTGCAAAATTAGTCTAAACTTGTTCCAGATCCTTCTGAACTTGGAGAATGAAACTTCTCAGGACAAAGTCCCTCACACTACTGACACTCACTTTACTTAAAATTGAAAGGACACCTGACAGGATCTTTTTAAGGCAAGTACTTTCACCTTTTAAAAAAAAAAAATAATTTCCAACTCAGGATCATGCTACAGTCCCAATATTTTGAGGAACTGTTTTCAACAGCTAATTATCAGTATGTGCTGTGTCAGGCTGCTGACAGCAGTGAGACTCTCTATGCTCAAAAGTCTCTTTCTGCAATCTCAGGAACAATATTCACACCTAAAACTCAACACAGCTTGGTGCTGGGATATAACCAGTTTACAGTGACAAATATAACCAGGCTATAATACCAAAAGAAGAACAGAAACCCACCTGGAACAAGTGGCAAAAGCAGTGGCAAATGGTGTGATAAGTCCTAAGAGAAAACGATACGGATTTTGACGTGTGGCTGCAAAATAAATAAGTGGCAGAATGATTCCTCCATGGATGAAGTGTCCCAGAATAGAGGCGAAGATGTATTTTCCCAGACTGGTCACTAGAAGCACAATATCTTCCATTTCCACAATCTTGCTCCCAACAAGGAACATAATGCCAATAGGTACATACCTGTGTAAAGAAACATTGCCTGTCATTAAATACAAACAAAAAGCCTTGAAAAATATGCCATCTTCTGTCCTGGAGTCAACATTCTTCTAATCAATACGCTGCTCCTACTGAAGGGTAGTGCCTCATTCACCACACACTCAAGTTAAGCAAATATGGAAGGCCTCTCTAACGCTCTCGCTTGGTGGAAGGCAAGCAGTCAAACTGAAAAAGCTCTATTCACCTAGGCCCTCAAAGACACAGTGGCTAGGAGAGTACCAAAGGAAAGCCAAGTGGGAAGCAGAAATGCCGGCAGAAGCTATCAGGACAAGACACTGGTATGGAGTTTTAGTCCATCAGGGAGGAAGGCAGGCAAAGACCTAAAGCTGAAGTCACTGCTGAAGGGACAACAAGTGGAGGAAAGAAAAAGAAGCGGTATAATGTCACTGGATCAGAGAATGGGGTGGAAGAGTAGGATCATACACATGAGGTGACTACCAGCAAAACTATGAAGTTAGGTCATTAAAATAGTAGACATACTGGGTGCCAAAATATTCAGTGTAGGAAAGAAAAAGCTATGCCCATACCAGAAAGATCAGCTAAAGGCTGCTGATGCACATGTCAAAGATAGCAATTAACTCTACTATTTGCCTACAAAAGCCTAAGTTAAATGATTAGGCTTCCAGAGCTTCTCTCAAGCCAACAGCCACGTACGCACACATTCCCATGCCTCCTATCTAGAAACATGCCACGTGTTAGGACGTCAGCATTTGTTTGAGGTTTCCTTTGTCAGGAACACTTGGAGCTGCTCCAGGGGAAGGGCCACCTGCAGGCCACAGCCACACCTCTGGTCCCAGAGATGCAGCCGGGAACAGCCCTGAAAAGACAGAATTGCCCTTGCACCTACAGCACAACAGCCACTAAATAAACTGCAGGAATCACTTCAGGCTCAGGATCAGTTCCTCCAAAGCTCCACTTGGGATGTCTGTGTTTGAGTGCCTCTGCTGATGCTGTCCATGCTCCATCCACTTCTGCTTCTATGATTAAGAAATACTAAAAGATCACTCAGCTCTCCAAAACCCTGTCGCTGGCACACATGTGACTACAAAAGATCTGCCTGTACATCTCAGGAATAAAGAATGTTTTTTCTTCCACTCTCCCCTCCAATCCAATGCCCATGATGTTCAGAGAAGCTGACCGTGGAGTCAGGACAAACTTCAGAAGGTTTGGTTACGCATACAAAGGTTTGGAAAAGTGGACAAGCCATAAGGTTGCCCAGATCACTCACTTCTTCCTAGCCTGCCTCTCCCTCAGTGGTTCTGCAGCTCCTCTGTTCTGTGCAGAGAGCACCTCCTTATGTCCCAGATCACTGTGAGCATCCTCTCTCTGTCCTCCCTTGACAAAATTGCAAGGGGGACCTGTTGAACCTTCCCCACTTAGCCTCTGCCAATGCTGTGACATACTGCTTTTGAACTGTTTCTGAAACCCCAATTAGCCAGATCAAGCTGAGCTCTGGTCCTGCACAAGATCCGCAAACACGAACACCGGATTCAGAGCCGAGACTGGACCCCTCCCCTTGAAGAGGGAGGCTGGAGAGGAAGGGACTGAAAGTTGAGACCAAAGTGCTGCGAAACACGAGAGCAGCTGTTGAATTGGACTAGATATGAGCTAAAGCTGCCTTTTTTCTTAGTAATATGATTTCACCCATTCCAAAGTACCCTTTGGGAAGTACATGCGGCTTGACAGATTTTTAATAAATACCAGGATGACACAAAAGCCTTAAAGAAGGAAAGAGAAAAAGTAAGGGCTACGGTGCACTGCAGTGTTAAGAGTCAGCTGTGGTCCCAATAATCCACAAAGTAAAGGATTATATAGCAACTGATTGGCTTGAAGTGTTAGCACTGTAATCAGCTGAATACAAGAACTACCTCTTATCAGTATTCAGTGTCCAAGGAATTACATTCAAGAGTAAAAGACTTAAGCTGCTTTGAGACTTTGAAATTTTCAATCCCTTATGACAGCAACTAACAGAGATCTGCCTGTGTAAAATCAGGTGTTTTGTTAAAACCTTTCTACTTCTTAGAGGGAAGAAAATAGTAGGAATGAAAAATGCAGAATGAAGGGAGAAAAAATACCTCTGCTAAGGTAAGCTTATAGCCTCTCCAACAGCTTTGGAAAGGGAGTGAGAAATGTCCCACTGTTAATTTGTTAGCTAGCTGTCCTTATGAATATTTTTATTTTTGCATGTGAGGTATTAGTACTGTTGGTTTCACAGGAGCAGCCTAGACCCATCCAGCTGCACAAGAACAGCTACAATACTGCTCTGAGGCTCAGATTCATCCTACCTGACAGAAAACCCAGCCAGGAGGCTGGTCCTACCCCAGCTTAGGTGGCCTGAACCGCTCTCTAGAGGTGCCTGCCTCCTCCAACGCTGGTTTCTTGCCTAGTGAGAAAGTTCAGTGCACTGCAGTTCCTAGCCAGCACTGCTGTTTCAGTAGGATGGAGAGCACGGCACTGGAGACTGTTCCTCCCTCCACACAACAGGTCATGAGTTCTCCATCACCTTTTGATGCAAGTGGACAGATGGAGCTCTGTATTTATGCACTCAACAGGGTTGGGTTTTTTTTAAACCAATACCAGTGAGTTGGCTATCTTCTGATTTCCTCAGATATCTTTCAGGTCAGTACAAGTAAACTTTTGACCAATAGAAAAATCAAGGCATGAAGCTGCAAGTACGATTTTAGTTACGCACTGCATTTGCAAATGCACTCCAAGCACAAACATCCCTGGCCCTCACATGACCATATTCCTCCCTTGCTCGTACCTCCTTTACTCACTCAAGGCCAGTGCCTTTAGGCACATGATGGCAGCTAGCCATGGGTTTATGCTGCTTTGAAACAGAAAGCCTTCTTTCCACTAATTAATCAAAAAGGAGTCCTGGAGAGGATTTTTAAGCAACCCTCTGAAGTGTTCCAGACTGATACCTTAAGCTATGTGTGACTATCTAATTACAGGGCACAAGCAAGAGGAAGAGACCCTATTGTGTGACACCATGACATTCACGTTTGCTATGAGAAAGGATCTGGTAGGAAAAAAGCTGGAGAGATGGATAAGTGGTGAGATTCCTGAACTAAGCATAATACTGTACTGCAGATATATCTGCAGTCACACACACTTACCACATAATCCAGGAAACCAAGACCATAGTTGCTTCGTTGAATGAATTAAAGAAGCGAATCAGATCTTCCCCTTCCTGGCCAAGCTTTTTCAGCGCCACACCTAAAACCAGAGCGAACAGCACCAGTCCCAGGATATTCATCCCTTCTATCTCAGTACCGACAGGCATCTGTAGAGGCAAAAAAAGAAGGCTTGTGAGACTGGCACAAAACCCAACAAAAGGCTCACCTCATTTTGTTGCTGCCTGATTGATCTGAAATCAACAAGCAGAACCTATTTTGGGAAGGAAGAACCTATTTTCTTGAAGGGAACCAAACAAGATCTGGAGACAGTCCAGACACAAACCTCCCTAGTTATGAGCTGGCATGGATTCACTGGAGAAGGAGAGGGCCTGCCACTACCTCCCCTCATGCTGTTCAATATGAAATGTGTGCTCTCAGTGACCTCAAGAAGTTACCTCCCTCATTTACTCAGGACAAGCTCCACTGCGGATGGGAAACAGCATGGGCACAAATTACACACGTGTGGTTAAAAGACAGAAACTTTCCTCCCTGTTTCCCCATGAGGGGAAGTGTTGGAGAGACTGCAAGTATAAATGGCAGATAGTAGTGATATTGACTTCCTATCTCTGCTTATTCCACCAAGCATCATTCACTGTTGGCACTATGATACTATATCACCTAAAAAAATCATACCTGCAAGAGGCTTGCAGCATGTCTGGCCCCAAACATGCTCTTATTTCCTGACACCTCTGATGGGAATCTGTTCTCCGAAACTGCCAGCTCCATCGCTTTAGTGCAATGTTTACACCAAAGTGAAAACCATAAGAAAACAACCAATGTTATGAAGCAGAAAGGGAGGAGAGAAAGGTAGCAAACCATGGAAACCTACTCATTCATCTTTCCACGTCAGCTGTGGGAGATACAGAGAGAACAGAAGACGTATCTGTTGCCCTTCTCAGAAACCATGTGGCTGCACCGTAAAAGTAAGAGGATAAAACCAGGATCCACCTATTGACAAAAACTAGTCTACTCAGAAGCCTGCCCTGCTGGTTCTCCACAGTTTGTTTCTCAAAGAGAGGTGGAGTTTATTTGGCAACGTAGTATCATATGAACTGAATGAGTGTCCTTGTGGCTACATAAAAATATAATTGTTTTGACAAACTGTTTTTTTCCCCCCCCCAACTTGGCAATACAAGCTCAGTATGTCAAATTGTTGTTTTATTTGGAAGAGCTTCTAAAACAGATCAGGTTTGCGTACAAGTTTTGGCCTTCTGGCTAGTTTAAGCAGACACTAGCTCAACACTAGGAAAGAAAAATATATTCTGAGCTAAAAGCTTGAAATGAATATTGACTAAAGAACTTGGGATACTGATCTGCTAAATCTGATAAAACCAGCCTGCTTGAGGTGGTATTTTTGCTGGAACTATACTGCTGAACCAGACTGTCTCTTAGTGGCAGGTGGAAACAAAGTACTGCAGGAAAGGGGATAAAACAAATTATACACAAAAGCATGCAGGCTGAACTGCAGTTAACAGAAGTGCTTACAAACAATGAAGTTTCTAGCCTTTTTTTTTTTTTTTTCATTTGCTAGCTACAAAATAATTAGACGTAGGATCTGCAATTTTTTTGTGGTAGTTCCTTGTCCAGGGCTGAGTTGTCAGTATTTATTTGATTTCCGTTTGAAAGAATTGAAAACTTGGCCAGGATATTAAGAAAGGGGTACAGTGTATCTCCAGAGATGTCTGAAGAAACGTGCTATTCCCTCCACACGCAGTAACACTTTTCTGTCTCAATAGTTTTGTCTATATTCTGGTTTGTGTGCCTGAAAGCCCTAAACTCTTCTGTGGTTAGAAAAGTTAGACAATAAAAATGATACCCTCCTATTAATTGAATAAACTGTGTACAGGGCATGCACATGTTTTTCTATTTTTCACTTCTGTTGGTAAAACATAACTCTAGGGTAGGAGATAAGGTTTACCATAAGGCTGAAGAGAATCTAACAAAATTTCAGTGACAATTTGTCAGTAACAATGTACAAATCGATGTACAAGTCTCAAATTTTATGACTAATTTATTATCAGGAAAAAAGTAATGGGTAGTAAAATGATGCTGCCACATCATTTCATCAAAACCAAAGCTTTCTCTGGGAAATGTCAACTTGGGCAAAATGTGAACATTTTTACACCAGAAAAGAAACACTTACTTCATTCACATGGAGTCAATGCAATGCTTTTTCATTTTGACACAACTTTTCACCTTGTTCTTTTTTTTTTTTTTTAAACCCAACTCATTATTTTATAATATAACATCTTATATCAGCCTCATTTGATACAAGGCTAATATGAAAAGTTCAGCTTGGCATAATGGGCCCAAACTTTTTCCAGAAATAAACCCCAACTAAAAACAGTCAATGCTCTTTTGTTCTGGTTCTGATTCAGAAAAAAAAAAAATCAATATCAAACTTTGCTCTGGAATAAAAATTCAGTGTTTCAAGCTGCTGTAAGTGCCCAGCATCCTGACCTGGATGCCACTGGGAGGGAATTTCATTATACTACTTTATACCGATGTTTCATAAAGCACCTCTGCTCTTTAAACTCCTCGTATGAGAGATTTGCTTCTCGATTCATTAAATACAGTGGTGTGAGCCTGAAGCCCAGCAACCCCCTACCCTCTGGGCTTCTCAAAGATCTAGTCTCAGGAACAAGGCAGAAATGTACTGAATCTGCAAAAGGACTGCTCAGCTTCCCACCAGCTGTTTAGGGCACACAGAGTCGCAGAGCAGGACAGAGCTTAGGGGGCACACAGGAGAACCAGGGCCAGAGCTCCTAATGCTTAATTTGGAAGGTGACTTCCCTGACTAGAGAAGTCCAGGGCTCTTCTAGGTCATTCAGTCCCCCCAAGCATCAGCCGCTCCATCTTCTTCAGAGCCATGGGTGCCAAAGGCTTGACAAATTTTGTTTTTGGGAAGCTAGAAGAGGGCAAGAGGTAGCAGCATCTCCAGTTAGCTACAGCCAGGACACAGGTGGCTTTCGTCTTAACCTCACATCTTAACCTTCACCTTAACCTTTCATCTTAACCTCACCTTTCATCTTAACCTTCACAGTGGCCTACTGTGCCTTAATTGGCCAATTCTCTTTGAGCCCCCCTATACCTCTCCAGAATGACAATACATAGAGTTTAGTCTTCTTTCACTCTTGGAGATGTCTCCGTCCACCTTGCTCCCAGCACTGAGATCACTGTTGCTGTTCTCTCATGTGTTGCTCACATGAACTAGTCCTTCAAGCATAGCTCTTGTGATCTGGGGGCCCCTGAATTCTTGGTGACCAGAGGGAGGACTCTGTGCACAACTACCAAAAACTTCTTAGCTGTTACCCTCTATTCACAGTCACCTTGTCACCCCTTTCAGGTCTTGGTCTCCCTTTCTCCTTCTTGAGCCAATTTCTTTACAACACACAACATTCACCATGTAGGCAGAAGGTGCATCATTTGCACAGAGTAGTAACTTACTGCAAGAAATTGCTCCCTGCAAATCAAGGAGACAATCTGCAGCATTCAGGGAATTTCACCTCCTTGCAGCACAATATGGTAAATCCTCAGCAGAAGATCCTCACAGTCCCAGCCTCTAAAACTGGCAGATGCTGAATGGCCGTTTTGTACTCTAACAGAAGAGTGCATCATCCCAAAGGAGCTGCCAAACCAAGCAGCATTGTGAACACCAAACAAAAACAGCTTTCATGAGAGCTTTGTTCCTGGATAAACTATGGGACATGTTATTGTTTGCTTGAAATTATGTGTTCTGGTAGGAAGATTCACAGAACTCTTCTGGTCCTTGAATCTCTCTGAAGATCCTATTGTTTTTTAGCTCTTGAAACGAAATGCTTATCAAGGAAACAACTGCCGACATTGAGCTGTCCCAGTAGTAGGTGGCTGAAAAGAAAATGCAGCCATGTGATGTGAGGAAGAAGAGCAATCACTGGTTTGTGTATTTTTACTGCTACCACAAGAGGAACTCGGAGGCCCCCACAGCCTCCCTGTGCTGCAGATGCAGAACTGAGATAGTCTGTGCCCCAGGAACCCTTGCTGCTGAGAAGACAGAGAGGATGTAGCCATAAAAGCTAGGTAAACATGAGGGGAGCAGGTGAAACAACAAAAAAAGATGTGGCTGAGCAGATATTTACGTGCCCCACTATTAATATTATCAGCAAGAGAAATCAGGGCCTATTAATGACTGGGAGAGGGGGCGGGGGGAAATCAATGGAAAATTTTGCTCTAAACTATTCATATGGGAAGCAGAAGGAAAACATTTCTCATTTTCAATCAAATATTCTGCTGATGAAAGAAAATACTAGATAGGAATATCATCTTGTTTCCCTGGAACCCAACTTCTATCACTGCTAGTTATATTACGTATTATCCAAAAATCATACCCTTTCTTTCCAAACTTAATCCTCATCTATCTATAAATAATACGGTCAGACCAGTACTGAAACTGAGCTAACACTTTCTTTTTATTTGTTCCACTCTTCCCTAGAGACAGCAGGGCGTCTTCCGGAATTAAAGAAATTCAGCTCTGGTTTTGCTCCAATAACTGAAGAAAAGTTTTGGAAAAGTAATAGTGGAAATAGCCTTTACATCATAACCGCTGGCAAAAACAGGCACCAGTGACAAATTCAGAATATTTTTACAGATATTGCATCAAACAGGAGTCTGATAAGTGGGAAAAGGAAAGACGAAAACTGTAAAAGAATCTCATGTTTTAAATTGGCAAAAGATGCATTCTTATCTCTTGAGGAAGAGTGATGGCTTTGACCAAGCCTTAAAAAAGTACTTGACAACCAAGCTCATGTCCAACGGATATGGTTGGGCCTGATCCATGCTTGGTTGCCAAGGAATCCCTATCAAACTTGACACTGAAAATGAATAAGAAGAGTCTTAATCACATTTCATTTACCCCTACTAAAATGAAGAATAACTCTACACTCTGTAAGCAAACACACATGTCTGAGTGCACATTGCTACAACCTTTCATATTGCACTTCGTTTTTAGCAGCATGAGGCTGCATGGGCACGTACTGCCCGAGGATGTAATACTGTGAGAAGAGAAAGTGCTCTTTTTGGGATCACGCGGCCCTTCTGCAGTCACTGCCGCGCATCCATGTCAGATGGGGTGAGTGCAGCTCTGGGCTGATGCAATCTTACAGGCACAGGCAGAGCCCCGGCAGATGGCGGCTGCCTTCTTCCCCAGGGAAACCGCTCACCGTGTGATAGTGGGCTTCTAGGCAAGGGCTGACTTTTCCCCTGCTCCGGTCTTGTGCCATCCAAGTCACCTGTCACCCTGCCTCCGGGGCTGGTGAAAGTTCAGGCCTTCAGCCGAATGCAGAGTTCAGAAACACACTGTTCTGCATCATCTGCTCAAGCATCATGCATGGCGAGAAGAAGGTAATGAGGCCAGTACTTCCTGCGCTCAGGGATACGCTTCAGAGTCCCTCTGGATGAGCATAAACTGCTTTTTCCTCGATGGTTTTACGAACTGGCAGGCAAGCCCCAGCTGAACCCTTCCATGACAAATACAAACATGACAAGTCTCTTGCCCTAGGGGCATTCAAATCATATTAAAAATATAGTAACCCAACATCCGATACTGATCTCAGATAGTCAGAATGAGCCTGAAAAATAGAAAATAACCCTGAAAGTCATTTCCAGTCTCAGACCTGTCTCCCCAAAATCCCACGAAAGCACAGGAGATATTTCATTTGGAGTGAGGTGACACATCACAGGTGGGGATACTGGGTGCGTTTCATAGCATGCTGCCTGTAAGACAACGGTAATTACTGCTACACCTGAAAATACGTTGGCTCCGTCCAATAATAAAGATGTTTGATAGCCCCATGCTGCAGGAGATATGCCACTCAACGGGATATAGAGCATCTCTGGAAGTCCTATGAGCTACATACGGAAGATAACACTCTCTACCACAGCTTCACATGCAAATTATTTCTTTTTTGACACCATTGCAATAGCAGCTTATTTGTAATGTTCTGTCTATAATTTTTACTCCTTCAGACCACTTGTTACTGCTTTAAACCAAATTTCAGCAATATGGCAACAAGAAAAAATTCTCAAGTAACCTCTTTTTTTTTTTTTTTGTTAAAGAGCCTTAGGGGTAGTGGAAAAAGGCTCATTCTTTCCAAACTGTTAATGAAGAGCAATGTTTAAGGGATATATTCAGCCAGCCTGATTGCTATGTAATTCCAAGTCAACAGAAAGTTATTTGGAACCATTAGGCGGAGTGACTAATCAAAATTTAGACCAAGTGAGACCAGCTCTAAGAAAACATAGCCTAAAAATAAGGTCTCAAGGGTCAGATCAGTTGAGACCAACTCTCCTATCCATTGTAACTTTCCTGCGTGGCTGTGGGTAGCTCATCTGGCTTGCGTGTGTCTCAGTTCCAGGCAAAGAAAAGTACTTGTTGCTTTCCAATGACTGCTGGAAAGGATTAAAGACTGCGAAGTAGTCAAATATTACAGAAGACAAGGGTTTGTATGAAAACCTAAGAAGTGATCTTACCTTTTCCCACGTGACATTTCCAGAGGTAGTGTTTCTGAGCAGCATCTTATATTCTGTCGCATACTGTAGGTAAGAAAAAAAAAAAATCAAATAAAACTACAATGTTTGCCAATCATTTAGCATTTCACAAGAAGATTACTGTTAGGAAGACATTTTCTGGAGACCATACTATGGAGGCTAATGAGCTTGTCCTGAGCAAGAAAAGGCAGCGACAGCAAATGCAGCTCCTTCCCCATGTGGCAACAGAGAAGTGCTCTGTGACCTCCTGAGCTCCTAGGTTTGGGCAGCAGCTGAGGAACTCCCCTCTCCTCCACCCTGCTGTTGCTCACACACCATGCTGTCACACTAGCTCCTGCAGAAGGCAAGTGGCGCTTGTGCCATTTCACTGTGAGGAAGCATTAAAATTGTCAGTAAAATATCTAAAATCTAGGGCAACAGTTTACTTTGATAAATAAGCTAGACACCTTGCAAAAGCAGGGCACTTCTTTGGGCTTGTTTTCTTCAGATATAAAAATAGGGGAGAGAAAAGCTTATGTACTTGCCAATTACCTGTGACAACAGCAGCACAGAAGAAAAGACTTCATTATTTCATCCCTGAACATACAGAACCCTGACGCTCAAGGTACCACAGAATATCTTTTTCTTAATTATATTTTTGTACTGCTCCTATTTTTATTTATGGCATATTGACTTGTACTGTATTATATATACACTCAAAGCTCCAAACTACGTACCCAAGGATTTCCCAGCTAGCTCCTGCAAAGTGATAAGCAGCCTGAAACAAAGTAGAGTTGCCATTGCTGCCCAACACAGCACCTGAAGTATAAAAGTTTAAAGAACATTTTTGGTGGAGGTACAAAACATTGGCTACAAATATGCTTTTGTTTGAGGAGTATTTTTCAAAATCAAACCCTTTGCCAAGGAAGTTGTATGTCTGATTGTGTCAGGTGCTTTTAAAAAAGCCCTACTATAAGTAAACTTTTGGTATTAACTTATTAACTTAACTTTTGGTATTTTCTACACCATCTTTCTAGTCATCTTTCAAAAAAAGAGCAGTCACTTTTTCTGTCTGTGCACTGTACTCATGTCCAAAGTCCACACATATCTTACCGTTCGGAAAGCTGCAGCAACAAGATTTGCAGGAAACAGGTTTCTGTAAAATATAAACAAGAAAATGAAATATTTCTTGTAGAACTTCTAAAACGAATGCACCAATGTTTTTCATTCTCAGAAACTCAATTCCTTTTGCAAAGGAAAGCATATTGGCATTTGTGAGATGCGTACTACAGAAGATACTCTGGTAGCACGAAGCAGATGTCTCACCATATCTCCAGAGGTTTGAATGCCATCTTCTTTGGCTCATGTAAAAAGGTCCCTGCTTATCTGCCACACCTACCCATTTGAGTAGGGACACCAGAGGCAATGAGACACGGGGCTGGTTACACACACCCATCAGCCAGTGGCTACAGAAACTGGCTTAGCCACGCCAGCTGCAGCAACAGCTTATGGCCTCCAGGGTCAGGCAGATTTTTAACATTACTCATGTGATTACACTTTGCTCATAGCATCAACATGAAGGACAATCCCATCAGCAAAATCCACTTAAGAGAACGGATTAACCCTTCAACACAAGGTCAGCTTCCCTGAACAAAGAGGTAAAGTAGAACAATGTCACAGGCCAGAGTTGTCTGCAAGGGCTCAAGTGGTTAAACAGCACAGATGAAAGTAGGGGCAACTCATATGGAAAGCTGCAACATCTGAATTCGGTTGTGCCTTCATGCAGAAATGCAAATCAAGCATCAGTTTTGCACAGAGAGGATCACACGCAAGTGACACACGCTTCTACTGGGCATCCAGTATATATGTGCATCTATGAAGAAACAAGGACAGGAAAAATGGTTAACTGGACAATTTTAGGAAAAAGTTGGTTCTTGTATTCCATAGTTGTTGTTAATGCTACACTTCCTTTCTCCCCTTATGGTGGGCAAAGAGCATGTGTTTCCTTAGCCAAATGGCAGTTTTTTCTGTGTCAGAAAGAAAATAGGAACAAAAGCCGAACTCTGGGGTCACAGCAGGACTCTCGCTGACAAGGGCAGGAAGGTTAGGGGTATGAACTGAAAATACTGCCACCCAAATGCAACAAGGAGGCATGAGAACTCTTACGGTAAGGAAAAAAAAAAAAAACAACACAGAAAACCCACACCTTACCCAGAGTGAGTTAACTGTGGCAAAAAAACGTTTGGGTAGCTGCTCCCCATCCTTTGCTCCTCGCGCTGCTCCAAGGAAGCCTCAGGTACCTACAGGCTGTGTCCTGCTAATCTCCCCCCAGTTTTAGCCACAGGTACCCTGGCAAACATAATTTTAAACCAGGCTTCTGGTTGTGATCATTCCACAGGTGGCACGGAAAGTATAAATCTGAACCACAGCAAGAAACAGAGCAGCAGAGTCAAATCTTTGAAAGCAAGCGGGAGATTAAGATATGGCACAGATAAGGACTCAGGTCTTTTCCATTGCATAGCTCCGTTATCCCGCCACACAGTGAGGGTTTTCCCACAGCCTTGACAGCAATGTAAAGTACATGGACCTTCACCAAACAAGTGGCTGCTGTGAACTACCTCAGTCTCTCTCTGTTGCATTATTATACGTGTATTAGGAGGCAGCTGCAAAAGCCAAACTGCTGTAAGAATAATTTGGCTTCTGTAGTCTACATTCCACTGAGCATCAAAGAAACCGCAACTTTTTCTCCTTAAAATTTGACAATACAGCTGTCTGTCTGAAAGCAGGAGAGCGAGCTCTAACCCTGCAGAAATGCTTAGGAATTGGCCAAATAAGATCAACGGAACAGCTAATGTGCATCAATTCTTAGACAGCTAGAACTCTCTGGTGGATGAAAACCTCATGTAAAGTAAAAGCAAACTTACTTTTATCAGGAGTAAAACATCACATATATAAATGGGCCCAGCTCAGTGCAGTTTTAACCAAAAAAAAAAAAAACCACATTGCTGTGACAATAAGGATATTTCTTTTCAACTTTTCATAGCAGGGTGATTACTTTTTAAAAAAAGAATTAACTGGATTTTAATGAAGCAAAGAGATTAAAAAAAGACTGAAAACAAACAAGAAATCAAATTTATTTTTTTTTAAATCAGCTTTTCCATCCTGACCAAATAAAGCCAAAGGAAGCAATCCTAAAGCCTAAACAATATGGTTCTCCAATGTTTAAATGTGGCCAAGAAACCAAACCCTCTATAATTTACACAGTATGTCAGGCATGGGCCTCAGTAATTAAACAGTAACTTAACTCCAAGCATATACTTAAAGCACGTACTTGAGTGATGCCAACAGCCCTGCTACAGCAAGGGGCAGGTTCTTGCTTCAAGTGTAAATAGCACTAAAGCTATTCAAATACAAGCATATAGCAGTCGCTCTTCTTTATTCCTGGAGCACCAGTCACAGGACCCGACTCTGAGGACAGCAAAGAGCATTTTTGACAATCTACCAAGTAAAAAATTTCAATCTTAATTCTGCAGCTCAGAAGGAGCTGTGTGTTTCGTTCAGTCCAACTTTACGTACACCTGACTACAAAGTCCCAACAACACGTGAAATAATGTTTTGCTCCTCTTTTTTTCAAATCTTGAAGTTTAAGAACAAAACATGTCAGGTCACAAGAAGCAACCAACAAATAAATGTCTTATCTTAAAGGCATGAGTTCTGCACAGACTACATTGCTCACCTAAGATCAGTCAGCTTGCAAATTAAATTAAGCTTTAATAACGGGTGGGTCAGACTACGGGTTTTTACCTTAAGATGGATTTGTGCAAGAACACCACAGTAGCGCCTGAAAAAAACAGGTCGGGATGCTGCGTGCTCCAGGGAGAGGCAAAAGCTGGCTGGTGACCTGCCCGGGCTCATCATGTGGTTGTGCCCGCAGGCTTTGCTCATCATGCGCAGCGAGGCAAAGTTCACCCACCACAGGAATCCAGACCCAGCTCCGTCCCTCTGTTCACCGTGTCCCCCAGCCCAAGCGGAGGAGTCGCACGGATAAGTGCAAACATCCCTCCTGTCCGAGCGAACCAGTAAACAGGAAAGCTGATGAGCTGGGTAATTGGGCATGCAAATTAAATGTGGGTGTCTGCCAGTCAGTTTTACAACACAGACCAAATCTTTAGAAGGTTTTTTTAAGCTTTGAAAGCCCATACCAGATGTGAACATGGGAGTTTCAAGAAATCACCACAGTTATATCACCGGATTGCTGACTACTGCTGCTGTTTCTAATGTCCCCATCCCTGCCACTGCTATCCCCCGTGCTAGAGAACATGGTTGCCTTTTTGAAGCAGACACGGGCTATCGCAAGAGCACACTGCTGAGGAAACCTTGAGTCTGGGTGATAAGAAGGCCGGCACAGGGGTCTGGGACCAGGCAGCCTTGGCCCCGTGAGGCAGAAAGACAAAACTTGGCGTACGTGGCAAGAATAAGACGTGCCAGCGATGCATGACATTATGGCAGGGGTACAGACACGCACCCTGGCAGCTCCCTGGCAGCTCCAACGGCTCTGTGGTGTAAAGGCGAAGTAGGTGATACAGAGAGACTTTACTCCCCTCACCAAGAACCAGGCAGGAAAGTCTCTCTCTGCCTGTTGCAAGTCATACAGACAGCCCAGAAAAAAATATATCAGAAATCTATCGGACAGCTGTCATAGGTGACAGCTGTGTCCTGGGGCTGGAGCAGCAGCTGGGCTGAGCCAGGAAACCTCCACGTACCTGCACAACACACAATGTGAGAAAGCACACGACTCGGATCCTCTTAAAATAGGAACCAGAAAGCAGCAGCACCAGGGGCACGAGTTTCAGGATCTGAGTACTGTACTCATTACACCATCTCCCCATGCACAGCCAGAAAATACAGCTTTCTCCTTTTCTCCAATGAAAAGCTGCTCCCACGAGGCAAGATGGGACCTTTACTGCCCTAACCGCATTTAGCAGGACAGTCTCACTGTATTTTTGCTGTAACAGAAATCTCAGTTCAGCTGCAGCATCCGCTACTAGGAATCCTAGATGACTAAGGAAACCTACAGCTGTAAAGGGTGCAAAAAGGGGCTGTAGCTCCCATTCTTCTCAATTTTGATACTACAGGCAAATTCCTCTCTTTCTTACCCTGTATCTTTCCACCAGCAGGATAAGGATGGCACATGGACTCCTTCATTACGTGTGTAAGGGATTATTATTAATAAATGTTTCTGAACAATCGTTTTGCTAGAGCTCTGCAAACAACTTTGCTCTGGCAGGAAAAGCATGAAGGGAAATCCAGGCAAGCAGAACGAAACCCTAAAATACTACGCATTCCTCTTGTATTGCTTTTTACAAAAAGGTTCCACTTCCAAGGCCAAAAACCTTGCTATTGGAAAACATATTTTTGTGAGGAAACCTAGAAAAAAAATATTCTGTTGTGTTATCTCCTGTTTGGTTTTTCCGTTTGGTTGTGGTTTTGGTTTTTTTGTTTTTAATGAAGTGTTTTCAATGGTAGGAGTCCATTGACAGCAACTTTATTGCCATCTGTGGCAACCTGCCAAACCCCAGTTTGGATTGCTCCAGTACCTTTTTTTTTTTTTCTTTCTGTCCCAAGATTTTCATTCAATACCACACACCAATTTTTCTCATCTGCTGTTTGATATGTATGTGGACGCACAATACATGCCCCGAACATATACATATTTATAAGTGCTGTAACACAGATAAACTTGAAAACGTGTTTACTTATAGCAGATATTTGTTACTTTTTTGCCTTAACAGTCAGGTCTGCATCTTTGTTGCTTGGAAAATAAAACATAAGTGGGGAGAGTCAGTAGTGAAAGGTAACGAACATAAAGAACAAAAGAAAGGAGCAGAAGTGTTCAGAGGCTTCCTAAAAAAGCCCCACCAGACAGTGCAGGCACATGAATGAAAACATTGAATTCTTCCTACAAGAATCAGTCAGCAGTCGCTAGACTTCAAAAGAGGATCCAGGCTCAGAAAACACCACAAGCTAAGGTGGACAGTAACATCTACTACTTTCCTTTTTCTGAGGGTACCCCCAGAGTTAAGAGCTGGCCATACAGCTATGAAATCCAGTGGTTAGCCTATCTTGGGGACCCGCTGTTGGTGTAACTGCAGCTGTTCCCTAGCTACTTCTTATTCTATTTACCACTACCAAAGGTGGCATCTCACTCTCCTCTCCTAACAGTCAAGTTTTGCACTCTTTCCACACTGGGATTTCAGAGACAGCTCTCATGGTTGCTGCTTTTTGGGTCACCCGCCGGGAAGACCAAGGCTATAAGAAGCAAGTGCTACTGGAGCCCAAGCGAGGGTCACCACATGAGTGCTCTGCCCCCCAAGATCTGCCCTGGCCCTCTGCTCTGCAGTCCAGCCAGCAAAACGCAACCGATGCTTCTCCCTGCACTTAGGCTCATGCCTGCCTTCCCTCCGGCTCCAAAGGCCCTTGGAGCCAACGCACAGGCTTGCTGATGGCATCGTGGGTACTCCCTTTGGCAGCACAGCTGGTAACCTCTGGCAGAGAGACAGAAAGGGCAGTGAGGAGCAATAAAATTTAAACGGCTTTTGCAGACTTGCCTGGCAACCCAAGAAACCCTGAGCTTACTGCTGAGGGCAGACACCTGGACCTCTGTGTACCCTTTCTATAAAAAGCAGATGATGCTACCACCTCCTTCCCTCCCTGGGCTGTTACAGCTAGAGCTGGATTAAAAACAGAATTCTCTTCCCAAAGTCAATTCCACAGTTTCAAAAACATGTTTTCATCCCAAAATTGGGCAAAGAAAGCCTGTTCTAGACCTTTTTTCTCCACTAAAAAAATATTGTAAAATACTCTGTTGAAATGTTCCTTTTTGATGAGTGAGATTTTCTACTTAAGCCTTTTGTATAAAATTACAGCAAAACATTGACCTCACTTAAATGAAATGCCAGGATCACCCGCTGTTGGAAATCATGACCGGATCAATAGGTTCCTGGGAAACTGTTTAATTTTGTTGAATCAGCAAATATAAATCAGAGCTAAAACAAAACTCTGACCTTATTGAAACATGCAGTCTTGACAATTGCCCGTCAAAAGTGTTAACAGATCAATAGATTCTTGCAAAACACTTGGTCCTGATGTTTCAATCACTTTCCAACAAGCTATAGGTGGGCTGTGTTAGCTGGTGGATGGAGTCACCTCCTTGTCACCACCTCTCTCTTCCTCACCTGTTTCTCCCTGGTTAGACACCCAGCGCGATCAGAACCAAGCTGGCTCTCTGCAATGTCACCTACCCAGGTGGGTGCTGAGCCCCAGAGGCCACCATACCACAGCTAGTCGCTTCCTCCACCTGCTACCCACTTTATAGCCAAGCTGACAAACGCTCTTTATTCTCCATTGCTTTGCCTTCTCCGCCAAACAAACGAGTAAGGGGCGAAACCAGAAATTCTAAAATTTCCCTTCACTCTCCTCCTCTTCTGCTGGCACTCAGCACTCGCCCATTTGGTACAACTGAGCTGGTCTCCATGCCAGATACTCCGGAGAGGTTCACAAAGTCCACCTTCAGCTAAGACCACAGGGAATAAGAGTGCTCCAGAGCCTGGCTTAATATAAGAGCCTGAACTGGGTGCTTTGGAGAAGCCTGTCTTTCTTCATTGACATGGGACAGAGTTAAGGAAATCCAAGGTTCTCCTTGGGTTCAGAGTGCACCCCACTTTTTTGTTTGGTTTGTGGGGTTTTTTTTTAAGCCACCAACCTTGTGGAAGCACCTCTGAACTCTTCATGGATCCCTCCCACCATGACTGAGCTGCAGCCTCTCCCTGTCTTTGGCCATGCTCATCTTTAGGGAGCTCCAAAGAGCTGCCCGCATGGGATGGGCCACCAAGATCCCTGCTGTGGGGCACAAAGGCATCTTCAGGACAGCTCTGCTGTGCCCACCCTGCCTTGTGGGGCAGAGGACAATGTGTCTACGCCCTAGCCAAGCACGCTGGAGGCTTGCCTCCTGCACTTGCCAGAAGGGAAACCAGGATGGTGTACCAGCCAGAAGGCAGCAGACAAATTAGACATGGAGGTTATGGTCAATGGATGAAACAAAACAGAGAAAGCCTTTCGGTTCACCAGTGAGTCATCATTCACCTGCTACCAAAGCCCAAGACAAATGTCTTTTCCAGAGGTCATGTCTGCATGCATACGTGCATGTTTGTGTGGAAGCATTAGACTTGGAAACGGAAAACCACGATGAAGAATTAAGCTGGCTTCCAGACATCGCTGCGACAATGGAAAGAGACATCTTTGCTCATTAACTAACACACTTCCCAAAAGCAGAAGGGATTTGCACCCTGGAAAAGGACACCCTGTGTCATCCCTGCAGAAGCCATGGCAAATACTGACTCACAGCTGTGATTTCCTCTTAGCTGTTTCTTCCTTGGGCCGTGTTTTACATCTGCTTGCAGTGCTGTAGGGGGACTCAGTTTACCCATTTGTGCCTCATTTTTACCTTTTACCTGAAACTGAGCAGTGAAGCCTTGAAGGACACAGCCAGTCTTGTGACACAATTGAAAACAAAGTTTTCTTGCGTCTAGTAAAAAGTTTCATGAACAAAAGAGAGAAAAAGAAAAGCAAAGGGCAGGATGCTGCAAGACCCATGCACACTGAAGGCGATGGTTTCCTCAAGGCCTCATTAACTGAAGACAAGGTTACTCCGGTACCTTCCACCACAGCAGGGACCAAGATCGATGCTCAAACCAGAACACCCACATTTTCAAGAACAGTTTTAAAAATAAAAAATTTAAAAAATTAAAAGGCAGAGGGAGAGAGATATTATTTCCAGAAAAATCATGTAACTCACTCCATCCCTGGGTCTGTCAGGGATTTATGCTAAGACTGGGAGTTTTAGTGATGGCTGTGTCCAAACACATCTTTTCTGGATTGGATTTTGCTGTCACTGCTGTGACAACTGGACTGCCTGACAATGTGGTTGCAACAGCCCTTCCAAGAAAAAGCTGAATTCACAGCCCACTGTGGGAAAGTCTGCAGCCCCTCACTTCCCAGAAGGAAACCCCTCCGCAACCCGCATGCTTTACCCAAGTCTTATCCTTATGAGTGTTACTTTCGAGTTCAGGACTCAATCCCACCACCGTTACAACCCCTTCGAAGATGAACTCTCCGCTTGCATTTACAGACCAGAGCAAGAAACAGCTTTCTGCTCCCACTTCACAGATGTTATCCACAGCCTGACGCTCGCTGGATCATCCCTGCCCCGTTTCTCAGCCACATCCTACTCGGTGTTGCATGGTGACACAGGAATTAAACACCAGCTACAGCAACCACACCAGGACACACCTGAGGCAGCCACCGCTACAGTTGTCTTCCCAACTCTCCGGGTTGTGCTGACTCCTTTTTTTTTGTAATTTTCCTTCACCTGCCTACACTTCCATTCAACTCCATGTCACCTTCACAGCCAGCCCACCTACTCCCATTGTCCTGTTATTACTTCTTAACATGCTCTGACAGGAATTGTTGGTCCTTAAGAGAGGTGAGCTGAGGACACAAAGTACGTGGCTGCCAATGGGACAAAGTGGACTTACTTTCTGTCCAAAGGGAATATACTTCTCTTTGGGGAAGAAAAGGACATTAACATGGAGTTGCAAATACAGTTTTGGTTTTGTTTTTCCATTTTTGTATAAACTCTTTTTATCTTTGTTGCCACATTTTATCTTTGTTACCAAGAAAAAGTTTCTCAGCTGAATAACTGAACTCATAAAAGCAAAGCAAGTGATCTGAATAAAAATCCCCCACTCAGTTTTGCAATTACCAAGACATCCGCTAAGCACAACTCTTCCGCCACTTCACTGGTACACAGGTCACTTCCCTTACTCTTCTGTTCGCAGCCTGGTAACAACATCTACCACCTCCAAAGCCATTCATCTTCCAGAGTTTCAGCAAACCTCCACACTCCCCATTGATGCCCTGTCACTTCCCATCCCTCCCTCAGTTACAGTCACCGGCAGAGACACAGCTGCCGCTCTTCAGTTTTCCTTTATTCCACTGCTTTTCTCAGGCGCCTGTAATATGCTTTTCCATGACTGCCCAACACTACTCAAGTGTGAATAAGTGGCAGGGCCAGACCTGGGATAACCTGGAAAAACACATCAGCAGCTCACATCTGGGGTTCTGCACCAAGATTCATCAAAGCGCAAGAGACTGCAGTTGGAAGTCGGATACTCAAAAAGCTGGCTGGATGTTTGCTTCATTTGTGTAAGTGTTCCTCTTTTATTGAAAGAGCTGGACAGATCTCAACAAGATGTGGGCTCTGAGGAAAAAAAAAAGGTTAAGTCTGCAACTTCGCCAGAGGGAATAAGGATAAAACAAAAAGACTACGATCTGGTTAGAGGCGGAAGCCTTACTTCCAGGTAGTTCTATGGAATGCGAGTCTTGTCTTTGCAAGGTGCAGAGGTGGGATGGGAAGATCATGAACATACAGAGTGTCCTCAAGCCGGACTATGTTTAGGGCACGTCCTCGATGGAAATAGAGGGTTACATTTCCATGTCTGCATCTACAGGGGGGTGGGGGGCACTATAAGAGGCAGGTTGGCATTTGCGTGAGGAGACTGAGTCAAGGGTAGGGGAATAGAAGAAAAAGGTGCGTGTGAAGGATGGGGAAAGCTGCTCTGCCCTGACTGCGAGAGACAGGCAACAACAGGCAGCAGCCAAGTGGAAGGTGCCAGGAAAGGCCATGCCTGCCCTGCAGTGAGCACCCAGGAGCCGCTCTCTCTTCAGGCAGGACCAAAAACGGGCCCAGACACCCAGAGCTCTCAGCAAGTCTCGACTCACCCTCACAGCCACGCAGCCAACATCAAAAATAATGCGGGGGGGGGGAGGGAGACGTAGAGCACCACACACCCTATACCTGACCGGGCTTGCGGGTACCTGGGCAGAAAGCGGTGCCTCTGGAGCAGCCAGGAGGAAGATGAGGAGGGTGAAAAGAAGGAGGAGGATGAAGAGGAGAAGCAGCAGCCAGGAGGAGGATGAGAAGAAAGAGAAGGAGGAGGATGAGGAGGAGAAGCAGCTGCCAGGAGGAAGATGAGGAGGATGAGAAGAAAAAGAAGGAGAAGCAGCAGTCAGGAGGAGGATGAGAAGAAAAAGAAGGAGGAGGATGAGAAGAAGCAGCAGCCAGGAGGAGGATGAGGAGAAGAAGGAGGAGGATGAGGAGAAGGGGGAAGGGGGGGTTCCCCCGCCGCTAGCTGCAGCGTGCAACACCGCCGAGTCTGTCATCATCCTCCGGCGGCGGCGGGGAGGGCGGGAAGGAGAAGGGCGGAGGAGGCGCGGGGGGGGTCTCACCTGATGAGGTCGAGGAAGGAGTCCACCGTCTCCTTGCTGGGCACGTCGCCCGACAGCCCCAGCCTGGGGTCGTTGAGGGCGGAGGCGCCGGCGCCGGGGCGGATGATGAAGCCGAGAGCGACGGCGAGGCCGGAGGCCAGCAGCGTGGTGCCTAGGAAATAGGCGAGGGCGATGCCTCCAAGGCGGCCGAGGGAGCGGGTGTCCAGGCTGGCGGCTCCCGACACCAGGCTGCAGACCACCAGCGGCAGGATCACCATCCGCAGCATCCGCAGCAGCAGCTCCCCGGGGAAGGCCAGGTAGGCCAC
>VYZM01011090.1:0-51777 GCA_013398915.1 Dromas ardeola | reverse complement strand
GGGAGGAGAGGCCTGCTGTGGCCGCAGGCCAACACGCGTCCCCTCGGTGTCCCCGCAGGGCCTCCCTCAGGGTCTCAGAGCGCGCACGCATGTCTCCTCAGCGGTCCCCTCAGTGTCCCCACAGCTCGTATGTGTCCCCTCAGTGTTCCCGCCAGTGTCCCCAGGCTCACACGCGTCTCCTCAGTCTCCCCGTGGTTAATACACGTCTCCTCAGTCACCCCACAGTTCACACATGCCTCCTCGGTGTGCCCATAGTTCACACATGTCCCCGTCAGTGTCCCCACAGCTCACACATGTCTTCTCAGAAGTCCCACTCAGTGTCCCCATAGCTCAAACATGTCCCCACAGTGTCCCCACGGTTCACACACGCCCCCTCAGTGTCCCCTTCCTCTCTCCAGGAACCTCTCGGAGAGGCAGGAGCCATCCTCTGCACCAGGATACGTTGTGGCTGTGGCCCCCGTCCCTACGCTCAAAGCCATGCAGCATGTCCATGGGCTCATCGGTGGCAGGGTGGCACGGACACGTGGGCTCTGAGCACGCTTCCTTGAGGAACTGGGCTGAAACCCATGTCTGAACACACCAGCAGGTTGCCTGAGGAGCAGACAATGCCTCTGATGGTCTGAGGGGCCGACAAAGGACACCTGGGGCTCTCAAATCTGCAAGGGCCTCAGAGGTACAGGACTGTCGTGTTTGCTCACGGAGCCAGTTGCACAAGCTGCAGCTGATGTTTGGATTTTGGAAGGGGCTTCGTTTCAGTTCATTCCCTTGACATCAGCAAAGCACAGCCTAGCAGAAAACATGCTGTGAAAACAACCAGCCACACATTTGCTTTTTGAGTAGACCCGGCTAATTAAAGAGGCTGACAGGGTGTGATGGGGCAATAATCCCAATGTAATAAGACTCTTTTCTGTTTTCCAGCCTTGTGGATAGACCCAAAGATCCCTACACCATGGCTGGAGCTCCTGGGAATAGTCTCCGTCTTCATAGACGAGTAACTGCATCCACCACCACCCACCTCAGAGCTCGATGCGAAGTCTTGACTCGCAGCTTGCTCTTGCACTGAAGTTTGACTCAAGATACCAGGCATATTCTTATTGATTTTATATCTTTTTCCTGATAATTTTCCCTTTGAGGAACACTTGTTTTGTGGAAGTCTGGGAATGAATGTTCCACCAATTTAGGATAAGGAGAGAGAGGAAACAGACTAAACTTAAGAGGAAAGCAAGTATCTGCAAACACTTTCAAAGACATTCAATTCCACCAACCTCAAAAGGAACAAAAAGCTATGTGGGCCTTTTGAAATCAGGTTTGAATTTTTTTATGAATAGGTTTGCAAATAATAAACAATTAGCTCTCCAAAAGAATTGTTTCTTTCCCCATCAGAAGCGTTTCTAAAACGGACTTTTAATTAATATTTTGAGAGCATTCCTCGTGAAAACATCATGCCTCATTTTTCCCTTGCATTTTTCCTTGCTGTTATCTCCCAGTCTCACCCTTTCTTTCTTTTCCATTTAGCCATGAAAAGGGGAAGAGAAAAGGAGCAAAGAAAGGACAACAGAAAATTATAAAATGAATACAAAAATATAGAAGTCTTTATTTTCTGTTTCAGCTGAGAAAAGATTCTAAAACCAAACAATGAGCAGAAATGCTGCTCCCATATGCAAACTGAAAAGAAAGGAGGAAAATTCAGGGAAGCGTGAACAAGAAGAACACATGAAATTGGAAAACGCATCTGTAGCAGCACATGTACCAGACCCGCGCAAGAGTTAAAATAAAACCTTTTCCACCAAATGAATTGATAGTAGGGTCCTTCTCTCCTGGAGGATCTCCCCATCTCCTTGCAGGGTTGACTTTGCTCAGAGCAGTGCCATGAGAACAGCCAGGTCACCTGCAAGAACACACAGCTCCAAAATTGCAGATCCCACTGCGTGTTTTTTAGCCCACGCTAAGGCTGGTTGGTGATAGCCAACCCTTCGTGAAGAAAACCTTGACATAGGGATGCCTGCGTCAAGCTTCCTGGTCAATGACACCATAAGAATTTGGATTTCCAGTTTCCCCTCCCTTTTTTTCCCCTCTTGATTTTCTGGTTTAAACATTGATCCAAACAGTTATCTTTCTTCACTTCAAGAAGTGAAGTGTATTTGTGCTTTTCAAGCACAACTACAGGCTGGGTGGAGAATGGATTGAGAGCAGCCCTGAGGAGAAGAGTTGGGAGTGTGGATGGATGAGAAGCTCAACATGAGCCAGCAATATGCACTCACAGCCCAGAAAGCCAACCCTGTCCTGGGCTGCATCCCCGGCAGCGTGGCCAGCAGGGCGAGGGAGGGGATTCTGCCCCTCTGCTCCGCTCTGGGGAGACCCCCCCGCAGGGCTGCCTCCAGCTCTGGGGCCACCAACAGCAGCAGGACACGGACCTGTTGGAGCGGGTCCAGAGGAGGCCACGAAGATGGTCAGAGGGCTGGAGCCCCTCTGCTGTGAGGACAGGCTGAGAGAGTTGGGGGTGTTCAGCCTGGAGAAGAGAAGGCTCCGGGGAGACCTTAGAGCCCCTTCCAGTCCCTAAAGGGGCTACAGGAAAGATGGGGAGGGACTCTTGATCAGGGAGTGGAGCGATAGGACGAGGGGTAATGGTTTTAAAGTGAAAGAGGGGAGATTTAGATGAGACATGAGGAAGAAATCGTTTACTGTGAGGGTGGCGAGACCCTGGCCCAGGTTGCCCAGAGAAGCTGTGGCTGCCCCATCCCTGGAGGTGTTCAAGGCCAGGCTGGATGGGGCTTTGAGCAACCTGGTCTGGTGGGAGGTGCCCCTGCCCATGGCAGGGGGGTTGGAACTAGGTGATCTTTAAGATCCCTTCCAACTCAAACCATTCTATGGTTCTATGATTCTGTGATTCTCTTAACATATCTTCACATGACAAGGCTTTCGTCAAGAAGACAACAGAGCATGTGAAACTCCCACTGTATGAATGGACATCATCCCAAAGACGTTCTAGGCAAAGCTAACTGTTTTTCTGCACCCTGTGAGAGTTCATGGATGGCTGCAGTGTTTAACTCTGAAGCCCGCTGACTTATTCAGTAGTAACCGTTAACTGATCCATTGTGTCATGTTTTCATTTCGGTGCTTGTAGATCTTGGGAGCCTTCCAGTGAGTGAGTCTGCATGTTTCCAATGTCCACCCCACTGGTGCTTCTAAATTAGGCTTTTTGATTTTCCCTCTTGCAACTTGAAAAATTTTTGTGTCTTACATGGCTTTTACTTGCACAGGGCTAGAGTGCTTCCTCCAGAAATCAGCACAGGGATCGTAAACAGGCAACAACAGATAAACAAACAAACAAAAAAACCCAACAAACCAAACCAGAACAAAAATCCAGTTCCTTTAAAATAAAATAAAGGAATTCCTTTTGCTTTGGGTGAGGAGACAGCCAACATAGTTTTCAGCACTGGCCCAGGAAGGAAGAGGTCCTGCTGATTTCCAGTCAAATTCTGCTTGATATCACTTTTTGATGGTGGGTATTTGAAATTCGAGCCTCAGTGAAGGGAATGAAAAAATCTCGACGGCTGTAAGTGCATCAGGTCCTTCCCCTCTCTGTTTCAGCACCAAGCAAGAAGAGTGCAGGACTTAGTTTGAGCTGTTCCCTCAGAAAAGGTCCTGCTTTGTTGAGGGAAGTTGATATCGAGACCTCTCTGAGGAAAGGCTTACAATGCATTTTTCCTACAGCTCATCTATTCCCACCGTTAACCTTTACCGCAATCTTGCTGCAGATCAGTGAGGTGGATGCTTTGGATGGGATCTATGTAATCTAGCTGTTGCCACCTAGAAATTTAATGTTTAATTCTTGCTTTTTCCATAGTCAATAGAGATATAGGGAAGGTTACCCCCTTTTAAAAGATGTGTCTGAGGCAGATGAGATGAAATTCCCATGGGAGTATCTACAGTGCCCCACTGAGTATGGAGAAGACCTGAAAAATTAGTTTAGGATACCCAGGTTTCAGGTAATTTCTGTTGAGTGACCCCCTCTGCCCCTGACTTACGATGCAGGTATCACCAAAACCAGACTGTGCAACAATATAATAGAAAATCATTATTCTTCTCCCTCTGTGACTTCTGTATATATTACGCTTACCCAACCTTAGAAACTCAAGATGATTTTTTGTTCCTCAGAGGTGATTTAACCTGGCATCTGAACTGCGTCCTACTTTTTTTTCTGCCCTGACCTCCAAAATATAAATGTACCCTGGCCCTGAGGACATACACATCTGGAGCTACCTCTGAACTTCATGGTGGCCTCTGTAATAAATTCAAACCTCTGCATAGAAACAGCTGTGATCTCTGGAGAAAGTCAGATTTGACTGTTAACTGCACAGTGCTGCTCATCTCAACCAGAAATGAAGGTACTAAAGAAAGCTTCTGCCTTGTGATTTTTGGTTTTGGGGAAGGAAAAAAGTGGAATCCTCTCTGCATTACTACAGAGTATCTATCTGTCCTACTGCATGTGTTGGGTATTATTATGTACTATCATGAAACACACGCATAATAGACTATACTTAACAAATACTTAGGAAAGAGCAAAGCCCATGAAATAAAGTAGCAGTGGCTGGACCCTCAGCTTTTGATATAATAAGCCCATCTGGTGAGCGTTTTCTCCTTCACTCATAGGGTCACATCAACACATATTACGTTGCTGGCACAAAAGTGCTCCACTGACATTGGTTTCAGAGGGTGGAAAAGCCGATGACAGAGGAGAAGGTTTTCCACACCCGAGGAAGGTCAACACAAAGTCTGAAAGAAATCAGACTTGAGTTTCTTTGCTAGGGAAGGAGAGGAAGGCTTTCAAAGAGCATCTCCTTGGGTCTCACACCTGACACATGCCCTTTTGGCACAGGTTAGAGTAGCCCTTGGGCCATGTTTCCTACAAAACCACATACCAGCTGTGTGCAGCAGGAGTGCAGTGAATACTTATTCTGCCACCTCCGCTTCCCTCTATCTTCCTGCCGCTATCTCCCTCTTCCTAAGACCTGCAAGGTCGTCTGCAGCTTTCAGGAGCTTCCTCGGGTCTGGCTGCTGTTTATCGTCTCTTCTTGGGAGACCTAACAGAAACCTGTGTCGACTTTGAAAGATATCATCAATCAGCCCTCTCCCCTACGACTGCTTTGATTTGAAGGAGTTTGGAGACTGACGCCTAAATGTCATGGTGGGGGGAGGAGGAAGCAAGATGAAAAGGAGGAAGGCAGGAAGGGCTTGGGGTTTATATTTGTGTTTTTTCAAGAGAAGCTTGAATAAAGGTGCTCCTGAACATCCCAACAAGATGTTCTGGGCAGCCTGCAGTGTCCCACGGGGCTGTGTTACAGAGTGGCCTTTTTCTGAGGAGAATACATGAAAAGCGTGTGGGAGAGAGCTTGTTTTCCACCAGGCAAAATGAAGTCCTCAGAAGAGCCACAGCATGCTGGCTGCGGCAGGAAGGCCTAGAGCACTTCCTTGGTATGCAGACTTTAGCTTGGCAAGGAGACTTTGTTGGGGCCTGGGAT
Source organism: Dromas ardeola (assembly GCA_013398915.1). Taxonomy (NCBI): domain Eukaryota; kingdom Metazoa; phylum Chordata; class Aves; order Charadriiformes; family Dromadidae; genus Dromas; species Dromas ardeola. Next base: position 46,255 of record VYZM01011090.1, on the reverse strand, counting down.
GCCAAGCGATTTGGACAGAATCCAGCCCCATCACAGCAAGGCTCTCTGCCTGCCTCTGGGAGGAACATGAAGTGTGCTCCTCAGCTCTTCTCAGTGCCACTAACCCGCTCGCCCCATTGCAAGCTGGATGCAGGACGAGCCACCCACACACAGCCACCTGGACTTAGCGGAATGAGCCTGATTTCATAGAATCATAGAATGGTTTGGGTTGGAAGGGACCTTAATGATCATCTGGTTCCAACTCCCCTGCCATGGGCAGGAATATCTCCCACTAGACCTCCGAAGCCATGGAAAGAACCTCCTCCTGTCCTTCAGTGGTCCCAGATCCCAAGAATATTCCTCAGGTCCTGCTACATGTAGGTTTCTGGCTAGCAACTGAAATAACCCTGTCCCACACATAATCCTACTACAGTTTCACACGTGGATTCACAGTCTGTCTTGGCTAGGTAAGTTCTCACGCCTGATAAAAAACATTCTGAGGATGAAAAAAAAAAGGGCCTTTGTGAGTGCATTTACTAATAACAGAGGCAGGCAAGGAATTCTGCAAATACCACTTTCTTGCCCAAACTCCAACAAAATATAAACTCTGCAGACAGGCATGGTTGACCTAGGGTAAATATTTAACTTTATCCTCCAAGGGCACATACAGTTTTACCAGCAAGAAGACGAAAAATATAGAATAATACACCCCCACCTACCTTGTTTACTCTAAGCTCCTTTGAATGGCTCTGGAAACAAAGTTTAATTGAGAGATAAGTAAATTTAAAACTGTGTGTGTTGTCCCATTTTTCAAAACCATAATAATGTACAAACATGAAGAAAGACAAACCAGTACTTGCTGGAAGAGAAGGGCCCCGACTCACCTGGTAAGAATAATGTAATTTCCTCCTTTGCGTCTCCCTGAGATTTTTCTTTGAGGGTAAAGTGGGGAAAAGTAGGAAAAAAGGGCAAGAATGAGCACAGACATTCAAGATCTTGGACGTGTGACATCCTGTCCTAGCAGGGGACGTTGCCTCTAGCTGGCAGGGGAAATGCTGGGTCAGGCTTTTCAAAACAAGCTGAGCTGATCTGAAAACAAAGCTGTGTGATCTCCTCTCATGGCGAAGCTTTGCTACCGAAGAAGCAAAGGGAAACGATGGGAGGGTTTCAACTATGGGAAACATGCTTGGATGAAGAACTTGCGAGTGCCCGCGGTAGAAGTGGCTGCTGAATTCTCCCATGGTTGTGGGTGGATAAAGCCCCTCGCCGGTGTCAGGAGGCAGGTAAGTTGGACAGCTGAGGATTTGCCTGGCATTCAAGGGTTAATACACAATCAGAGCACGGCTTGATTTACATCAGAGCTATTGAATATGCTATAAAAAGCTACGTTGGGGAGAGAAAAAAGCATGAGCAATTTCTGAACGTTGGTTGTGATTCAGTGGCGAGAAGCAGTGAGGGGAATCTCTATCCTTACCCGCTTTATCCCTGATTATGGTATGACAATGAATGCTGTATCCCTGATTATGGGTGACAGTAAACCGGCATGACAGTGAACAGGAGTGGTAAAGCTTCTGCCAGGGGATGTAGGGGACCGTACAGCTGCCCTTTGCCCACTGGCCTGTGAGGATGTCTTCCCATGGCCCCAGCTTGCTGCAGGAGTGTGACAGTGGCCACAACAAGGAGCTGCGAGAGCAAACACGTGGACCAAACAGGTCTCTGAGAAGTAACTGCCGCTTTAGAGATTGTGTGGGCCGTGCAAAAAGAGCAGCAACACATCCTAAGAACAGTCATACTGGAAAGGAAGAACATAAGAATAAGCAAAGAAAGAACATGATATTTTCTGAGAATGCTTTCCAAGTACCCAACAGTCTGCAGCTCAGATGTTTCCAGGTGCAGTCCTTTGGATTTAAGAGCCTTCCGTGCGTTTTCCTCCCGCAATTTTGTCTGCTGGTTTTTTGAACCCTGTCATCTCTTTTCCAGAGGTGTCGTTAGTCCCGTGCAGAGCTCGCTGCATGCTTTTGTCTCCCTCTGTGCCTTTCCCGGTTCTTCCAGACCCCTCGAGAGCAGAGCACAAGAGCGTGGCACGGATTTGTGGTAGGTGGAAACTCCTCTCTCCCCTGACAGCTACAGCCAAGGCAGGGCAGTCAGCAGGCAGGAGCTAACGAAGGCAGCCCGTTATGACCCGAGGAGTTGTTTCCCTACTTGACGCTGCCCTTCAGCAGTAACGCTGCTACATGCACTGCTGCCAAGCTCCGTGCTGGCAGATTCAAGCACAGCCAGTACTTACAAGGCCCCTGACGGCTGTGCATGGATTAGGCAGAAAAGTAACCAGCCTGGAGCAAAGAGCAATTGCTCCATGTGTCGGTGTGTGTTGCTGTAATGCTGTAACAGGAGTAAAAGTGTCGAGGAGAAAGCAGCTACTTGCATTTTTCAGTCTGCAATTTTAGCACCACACTGCTTTGCCTGAGATTGTCAGATGCAGTTTTACAGTAACAGCTATATACTTCATCCTCATCACCTCTGAAATAACAGCAGTGGTCAGCGTACAGCCCGCCCCTCCTCCCTGAAAAATTAAGTTTATCCCTGATTGGTGTAAGATGTGGAGACTGTTGAAGAAAAGAAGTATTTGGTCATTTATGACGAAACCGCAGGACTTTAAAAATCTCTTTTAGGGCAGTGAGAAGCAGGTAGCTACCAGGACTGCATCTGGCCTACTGCAGAAGATGGCATCTGGCCAGCGATGTGTTCTGACTTGGTGGATTCACCAAGTGGGTGTATTAACCACCTGTGTAAAGTAAAACCACTGAAAACTTGCTGTGTTTGCTATATCCGTGAAACACAGATTTAGGTAGTGTTACAGCTTCTCTGCCTCTGTCCTGCGAGGCTGCCGTTCAGTCACTGAGTGCAATTCCTTCCTTTGGGATGAAGGCAATTTGGCATTCGGGCCCAGGAGATGCCTAAGACCAATCCATCTAATGAGGCTGTATGTCTCCGAGGCTGTGAATCCTCAGATTTCTGCCCAGAGGTAATCTTAGACAGCTCCCCAGTGGAGGTTCCTCTTCAGCCAACCTGCCTATTTTTATGAAATTTCACAGAAATACACTTCCTGTGAGATCTCCACCCTTCAGTGACATTTCCGTGAAATTACGTACAATCAAGAGCTATTAATGAAGGACGAATGGATGGAGCCACATGGAGACACATCTCCCAGTGCATGTACCAATGTACAATTTTTTTAGGAACCAGGCTAAAACTTATCTTGTGTCCACTGTTGTCCCAGCTCTCCATGTGAATCACAATGTAGTTGTCCTAATATTGGAGAAAGGGGGGGGATGTAAAGTTTCTCTTCAATCCTGAAAGGTACATAGAAATATGTGGAAATGTGCGGGAGTCACGTATATATAAGGAAAATGGTACACACGTACTCAATGCTTTCCTGGGCAGCGAAGTGAAAAACAAAGAGAAAGGGGAAACACGGAAACTCGTGTAATGAGGCTGCAGGTTAGTATGAAAATAACCTCAAATTCTTGAGAAGTCACAGCAACGTGTTGCATTGCCACTCTTTCCCTTCCCTCCCACCATGTTTGCATCACGGAAAATGAGCTTTTTGCTGCTGAAGGCCAGAGTTTCAAATGCGTTTCTTAGCCAGACTTAGAAAAGTACATAGGTACATAGTATTTTTCTAGGTGTAATTCTTGTTGATCTCAAAGCCTTTGGGAATTTGAGCTTACGTTATCTATTGCACAATTTTCAAAGCTGTCTAGGGTACCTGCTAATGTAGGTATCGGAGATAACTGCTGGGAGCTCCAAAAGCCCTTTTATTAGCCTGTACTAAAGCAATTTTGGCTCCCTAATTAAGTAGCATCACTATCAAATCCAGGAAAAAAAAAATATACAAACAGCGACGTACCAGTGCAGAGTAGATTATACTCTCAGTGGAGGTGTAAGAGTTCTGTCACCGCAGGTTTTGGAGTAACAGCCCTGCTGGGAATTAAGATGAGGAAAACAAGGCAGGAGGAGCCTGCACTTTCCACCTGCCCTAAAATCAGAGCCAAGACCTCCTGCATTGGGGAGAGGAAGGTCCCCGATGGGTACGGTGCAGCCACCAAGCAGGGTGGCAGCCCCAGGCTGAAGCCCCCCTGATCCTCCATCGAGGAGGATGGTGGGTGAAGACGTCCTCACTCAGCCTTGTCACCCCCAGCTTGCAAAGGAGCTTTAAGAAAAATAAAGAGAGGCAAAGACATCCTCCACCCCTTGTTCACACACCACCTCTTTTCAGGGGTGAAAGAACGGCAGAGGATATGCTGAGCAGAGCCACCGCATCTTTCTGGTGGATGAGGAGACACAGCAGAGGCGGCAGCTGGAGCAGGCTGAAAGCTTTTTCTGAGTGCCACAGGAAAAGAAACCATTATTGAGAGCGCGTTAAAAGCCTATTCATTGCTAAGGAAAGGGCTACTGAAGAATGTGGGACGCATGCCTAAAGCTGCCAGCCAGAGCAACAGGAAGATTATTAAAGCTCTTTGCAAAGACCTTCATCTCCTTCCTTTGGCAGTGGCAATTCTGGACATGGAGTCGCTTCAGACCTACCCATTGAAACCCTGTAAATAGCTGTCTGCAGGGAGGGAGAAACTGGATTACAGCCAAGGGGGTTTCTTCGTGTGGGAACTGTAGGTAAAACACCCATATCGCGGCAAAATATGGTTGGGAAGGAAGGTCAATACGCACCCTGGAGAAGTTCTCCTTGAATTATCGGGCCTTGCGGGGAATGACTTGAACTCCTAAAGGAAGAAAATGTGGCTGTTTTCAGCTGTGCTCCTCAGCGGGGAGCAATGCCAACCTTCTCCATGCTGGACGCTTGTGCGGGGTCTGTGCATGCAGGAGGCATTTCGGTCTTCAAATGGGAATATTAAGCCCTGAGTCAGCAGCTACCTGTTCTGACAGACAAGAGAACTGTCTCCTGCTCTCTGTCTCCCAATTTCTGTCTTCCTTTCCCTCCTACTCTTTCATTTCTTTCCTTTTCCCCACTTTAGCTTGTTATCTCCTTGGAGCTGTTTGGGAAGAGTGCCTGTGAGACAAACCCTGGCCAAGGGGCACCCATCCCAGGAACAAAGCCCCCGAGAAATGCCTCCTACAAGCCAGGCCCTTTGCTCTCCACGGTGATGCTGATCCTGTGGTTCTTGAGTGAGATTGCTGTGCCCATAACTATTACATTTTTGGACCTGATGCAGTCCCTCCCTGTAGGGCATGACCTGATGGGAACCCTGTAGTGGTAGGTGCTGTACAGACATGGCAGGGAAAAGTCCTACCTACCATCAAGGGTTTCTGCGGGGTGAGAAGAGAAGCGGAGGCATAGGGAGGTAAAGTGACTTGCTCAAGGTTACCCAGTATGTCTAGCTCTTCGATCTGCTTTGTTCCACGCTGTCCCCTCCCTGGACCTGTACTACATATTTGGAGGCAATAGTGTAGCTCCAGGCTTGGAGTGTTGCTTTCCTGCCTCTAGGAACGGCTTGGCAGGGAACCAGCATGAAGGAGGAGGCGAGGCCGTACTCCTCATGGAGTTGCGATGGTCTGTTGACCACTCTTGGCTGCACGGAGATGCCAACACCACTGCTTTCATACCCAAGGGTTTAAAAGTCATGAGTCAGGTCCCTCCAAAATCACAAGACTTTACGGTTTAAAAACCATGGGGTTTAAAATAAAAATAAGTGCACGTTCTTCATTTGCCTTTGGATCTGGAGCCCTTGGGTCATATTTTTGAGCTTTTCCCCTGAAAGCACAGTATCTATACTGCCCTTTGGTTAGGAAACACAGAGCATCTCCCTTGTCTGCTCACTCACACATATTCACGAGACTTTTCAGAACCTGAAGTCTTTGAGGCCCCTAACTCTGTCCACCTTCGTTAAATTTGGCCAATGGGTTCAAGTTATGAGGGAATCAATAGGCAGACATACACATACTCACGCATAACGCCATTAAATACACCCTGCATCCTTGGAAAATGGGTCAGAAGTAGAAATGTAAAAGGTTACTGCTACTTTTTTAAAGGATAAAACCAAGTCTTCTCAGAGTGGAGGAGAGGAAAGACATGGAAACACTTAATGCATTGGAAAAACAGCCCAGGGGCTGGACCAGGAGTCTCTCTGGGAAGAAGAACGCACATTCAATAACCAAGCTCAGCTGAAGCAAAACCATAGAAAACAAACTGCCTGCGCCAGGAATTTGGGGAAAGGGCCAATACTGGGAAAGGGGGAGAAAAGAGCGCAGAGAGTTATTTAGTTCAAGTAAAAACAGAGCAGTACATCAGAAGAACGTGAGAGGGAGGTGCATGTTACAACCGGCCAGGATGAAAAGAATCAAAAAAGAGAGAAGGAGAGGCAAACGCAGCTTTAGAAGTAATGACAGGGGGATCAGATTTTCAGGCAGAGCTCAGACATGTCGGCTAAGTGGAGCCTTGTGAGCGCTGCATGATGCTTAATCCGAAAGGAATCCCAAATTCCAGTAATGACATCCACTTCAAGCCAGCAGACGCACTGTCTCACCTACACCCTTGGGGCACAGAAAAACACCGGTGTTTGGAGTTTGCCCTTCCCTGCGTCCATCCCGAATCCTGACTTACCCGTGCAGGGGTCACAGCTCCTAACGAGGTAGGAAAGGAGATGTTCATCTGGGCCCGGCTAACGAAGGGGCCAGCGCTCTGTCTGCAAAAGCCTCGTGTCATTTTTACCCCAGCATGGCCAGGAGACGGGTGGCTGAGACAGGAGTGCAGGTCACTTTGATCTCCCTGGTTTCCCTCCCCAAATAGAAATGATTGGGTTCTTATTAATTCTCCTCCAGCGGACCGCGTGTGCTGCCAGGGAGAGCGCAGATACCTCCAGTGCTGCGGCACATTTATGCAAGTGGTGGCTGGGTGGTACTTGGGTCCCCTAATGACCTGGTGCTGAGCAGAAAGAAAGGGGAGCAGCCAGGGTACCCCAGGACCTGCACACGGATGAGCTACCTCCACAAACCCCATGACCAGAGACTGGCCGCCCCTTGCCCCTAGCCGGAACAGGCAGAGAAATGGTTCAGGGCAAATTGCGAGGTCCAGCTTGAGCTGGAAACATGAAGCTGATGGGCACAGGAGGTCAGTACCGTGGGTCTTCCAAGGTAGGAAATTCCTCCGCGATAAAACGCTGCTGCCTCCTACTTCTGCTCAATCCAAAGTGCAGGGCGAGCAGCCAGGCACAGCCGTGTCCCACCCTTGGTGGCACGCTCCCCCATCTTGTTGATTCAGTTCATTCCCAGTGGGGCAGGATGGGACAGGATCTGGCCCCTTGTCTCTCGTCCGCACAATCTGTGGGCTTGCAAGCAGCGAACCATAAAAAATGAAGAGTTGACAATTAGATGGTCAAAATCTGCTAGGACTTTGTCCGGAGTGGGCTAAGCAAACAAGTACAGATAGAGTGACCTATGATCTGCACAGTTAAGGGTGTACTCTACACTGCTTCATTGGTTTTAATCATATTAATTTGTGACCCAGGTTTCTTGCTTAATTAGTCAAATGAAGAATGAAAAGTGACTGCATAGAAGTAAGCCTCAACTTGTTCAGCTGGCTTATAACCTCCATTACTGAGCTGGGAGGGTTGTGTTGATTCGGTGTCTGAAGGTTTAATGTGCCTGTTCACATGGTGAAGAAAATGGTGAAGAACCAGCAAAGAAAGGGACTGGGTTGTTCAATAGCCCTCGACCCCAGGGCCTCTCAGCGAAGACCGAGGCAGTGACCATATGATGTTCTTGGAAGGACTATGTTGGATGAAGAAGGATGCAAACCTTTGAGATGCTGCTACGCACAACACAGCACTTGCCCGCAAACCTGGAGCAAGGTTCCCACTTCATCCCCACATGATTCCTCCAGAAACACAAGGAGATCACCAGGGCTTAGTGTATCTCACGTGAGAGCATCACCAGCCAGCTTCAATAAGTTCTGGATGCATTTTTCTACATGGGACATTGGCCACTGTTGATTCCACTCATGTGGAACAAGGCGACACCATCTCTCATGCGCCTCCGGCCAACTAAAGAGGACCATGGGGAAAACAGCAAAAAATCTTCCCTGGGTCAGCATTTTCAGACAGAAAACTGTTTTCAAGGAATGAATTCTGATGGTAAGGCAGGATTGGTTTTTTTCCACTTGGAAATCAATCTTTTTCTAGCTTCAGAGGGTTGTTCCCTCCATACTGTCAAATAGGGAAAGTAATCAAAAAACATCTGACGCAAACGCCTCAATTTTCATTTTTTCCTCCCCTCTTTTTCTTTCGGCTGCTTTTCATTTTTGGACCAACTCTATTATTGGATAATTGCATTGGCTAATCGCATTTAAACAGTTTTAGCAAGACCGAATTACATTCAGAGCAATTGGGCTGAAAATGCACAGAATCTGGTAGAAGCATTTCACAAGAGGCAGAACCAGATAAATAAGAAGGGATGTGTTAGTTTGTGTGAGGGTACATGCACACGCTTAGGGTACACAGCTCCCACTCTGAAACAGGGAAATATTGTATTCGGGATGCCGAGCCCTCCCCCAGGACCTGGGCTCTATGGAAAGCCATTCCAACTGGCAGCGGGAAAACTCCTAAATGTACACCTAGATTTTCATTAACATCAGAGAAACCAACTCCAAAAGTGAAAAACCCACAAATATCTTAGGAGCTTATCTTCTTGTTGTAACAGAAGCCTCGCTGGCAAATACAGCTTTGATTTGTGAACACATTTGGTGAAATTCAAGTTCCTAATAATTAAACTGTTGCAACCGGATATTCAGTTGTACTCTCAGTTCTCTTGTAGCGAGCAGGAATACGGCAATTCCCCTTTAGCCTTGTGCATATTCAAAAATAATTTCCTGGGAGCTTATAGCCCACAATTTGTGAAGCAGGTATCCAGCGTGAAGGGGACATGGGACAGTTTTACCCAACTTCTCATTGCTGGCAGTTTCCTCCTCCAGATCTCAGGCAGATGGGAAGGCTGGTGGGAAAGGCTACAGATTGTGGTGAAGGGTTTCTGGACAAACCTGGAGGTCCCCCAGCCACATGAAGAGCCTTGTTGGAGCCCAGTACACATCGCATGGTCATTCCCCCCCCAGCACACAAGCAGGAGGGGTCATTTCATCTTCCTTAGCACCGTGCTTTGATCCTGGTGAGGAAATTAAATCCCCTCATTTTCTACTCCCAGGGAAGGGGTTAACTGAGGAGCAGACAGGAATTGCGTGTCAAAAGCCCACTAGCAACATCTCTGATTTAGCTAAAGCAATTTGCAGAGCCTGGGACGAAACCTGCAGCAGTCTGCCTATTTACCCATCTTTCCTCTATCTCTCTCTCTCATCTGAAAGCGAGACTCAAGTTTGTGAGTCACAAGCAACCGAATTTGAGAAGAGCCAAAGCCACTTCTGAGAGCCTCTGGCTCACGGGCGAGACTCTGGCCCCATGGGAGCAAACCTCCCACCAGTCCCACTGAGGCATCCAACCGCGACAAAACATGGCAAAACGCGTCTCGTTAAATGACCCTGGCAGAAATCGTTTCATAAAGGGCATCTTGTTGATGGTAAGTCCTTCAGGCTGGGGCTGTGAATCCTCCACATTACCCATAACGTCCACACTCGGCATGAAGAGGAGTGATGGAGATCAAATCTGGGTGGTCAGGTCTGAGCCAAAGGCTTTCTGAGTGTTGCAGCCTGTGTGGGCACCGGGCAGGCACAAGTCTGGGCGAAGCTCGACATTTCCCAGCTGCGTAGGCAGAATTTAACTTTGGCACCCAAAGGATGAGGAACTGGGGCAATACGCTGTATGGGAAGGGAATGGCGTGGACAGCCCTTGGGCAATGAGCTTCTGCTCCCATTGGAGGAAGAAAGATGGGGGACTGATGGGGGCTGATCGTAGGAGAAACTGAGTGCCCAGGTTCTGGCATAGGTGACAGAACCGTGGTTGCCTTGCCTGCTTTTCCATAAAACCTCACAGAATTTACCGCGAGGGCAGAGTTTGGCTTTTCTGTTTGGAAACCCACACCGCACCGACAGCAACTCCCACAGCAGTGGACGTTGTCACTCGGTGCTCCCCTGCTATTGAGCACCGTCCACCCAAGCAGAGCGGATGCTGCGAAGGAGAGGGTGAAGGTCTGGCCCACGTTGTTCCTACCCTCAGCCCCAGGGCCTCTGCAAAAGGGCGCAGGGAGGCTGACGTTGTGTTGAGGTCTTTGCTGTGTCAGATGCTGAGGTGCAGAAAGGCAGCGTGCCTCCGGGAAACTGGTGTTTTCTCACACCCAGACATCTCCCCTGGGGCAAGAGCCCCTTGTTTTCCCATCTGGTCCCTGTAAGATGAACCTTGCTGGAGCTACGCTAAAACATATGGCATAGCTGTCAGCAGACAGGCTGAGCCAGCCCCTAGCTAATGTAAACCCACTGGCCGCAGAAACCAGGCTGATGTATAGACGCTAGAGAATATAGAGTGCTGGCACAAAGTCCATGGAGTCATTTGCTTTAAAATAAAGAAGAGCAGGGTGTGACCTTGACACAGCTGTGAGTGGAGACACACACGGACACACACTGTTAGCACAAGGTGGTTGGAATCGGTCATGGACTGGCGTCATAGGAGCTGTTGAGCTGGACGTAGTGGTACTTGGAGACACCAGTCACCTGCTCCGGTCTGCAGATGTGGAGTGTGCTTTGCAATTGCCAAAGAGGTCTCCTCTGGAAGAGGAAAAAGCAGGGCTCTCCCTGGCACAGTCACGTCCTTTGCTGGTGTAGTGTTCTCCTGGGGTCTGCAATGACTGTCCACTAGGGTTGCATGAACCCTGTGTATGCTTGCCCGGCCTCTCACTGCGCTTCAGGAGGATTTGGTGTCCACCGCTGCTCTCCCTGCGTGTAGGGACCAGGTTTCTGAGTGCTGTGAAAGTCTCCTTTTCTCTCGTCCTGACCCACAAAAGAAGCACGGTTATTCTCCCAAAAACTTCCTCCAAACATCTTCTAGGAGAATGGAGAATTAGCTCCTGCATAACTCCAAGGCCCTGGGGACGCTCCCTCTGTGGAGGGAAGCTTGGTCCTGTGTCACCACCATGGGCAGGGCCACCCCAAGCCCTTCTGGTTGCCACCACCAGTGCACACCTCATTGTGTAGCATTGAGAATTTCCAGCGTGTAGACTCGCTATGTTTGCATTTTATTTCCCAGGCATGACTTCTATTCATGCTGATGGATATGTCCACGCAGTCAGCTATCCCGGCAGGGCGCAGCCTGTCCTCTAAATTGAGCCTGAGGCGCTGCAGGCACATCCAGCGGCTCCCAGGGTCGCACAACACTTTTGGCTCTGAAGATGTTTGTGTCTCAGTTTCCTCACTTGGGTCCTCATCTGCCGTAGGGAAGTGGAACTGGCCAAGATGTGACAGGCAGCGGAGGACCCTCGGATAAAATACACTCCAGGGAGACGATGTATTGTTGTTTTACTAACGCTCCATCACCCTGACTTCAGCAGGGTACCACACATTACTTGGGCTGCCTGAGTAAAGTGTGAGCACAGTGTTTTTCTCCTAGCATCCTATTTAGGGGTCATTTTCATTTAGGGTGAAACCAGGACTTGTATGAATGTGGATATACCCCTGTCCTATTTGAAGAGCCAAACAGAGTCGTAATACCCCCACTGACCTCTTTAAACACTGCTGCTTTGCTCCACGGACCATGATGCTGTTGAAAGCTGGTCCCACTCCTCTGCTTAAAGCAGGGGCAACTTTCCATCGAACAGGATCCAGCAGGATTCCCAGTGGCAGACTCTGAGCACTCCTGCCTTAAAGCCCTCACAAACACACAGAGCAGAGGCAGGAGACACTGACACCTCCTGGTATAACATACCACTTGGAAATGGTTCACTAGCCACCACCTGAGAAACTCTGGTTCGGGATATCATAGAATAGACTCAACACAACACACTGGATTTTGCTCTGGTGATGGGCCACCTTGAATCTGGGTCATCCTTTGAGATATCAGGAGACTCTGCATTTTTTCATGAAGACATGGTTGTTTTCTCATTATTTCTTTAGCGTCCTGCTGTTTCCCTGCCAAGGTTGTGTATTGGCGAAATACAATACAAGGTTGTGTATATAGGTAAAAAAATACCATTCAGCCTCAAATACAGTTTGCCATGCAGCTCAGTGTTCGCTAATATCCCAGAAACTTTATTAATTTCTTCGAGAACATGTTTTTCATGTGGGCTCGAGTGCTCTGCGCTCCTGCCAAGCCTGGTAATCTGGGCAAACATTTCTCTGTCCTTTCCCCTAGTGATGAACCATCACATGTATGAAAACACGCTCGTACACATGGACCACACCGTCTCACTGTCATTCGCTTGCGGTCAGTTCAATTTAGCAGAAGTTTTGCAATGGAAGCTAATTAGGGAGAGCCTGATGATGAGAAAGTCCTAGGGCAGATGAAAGCCAGACCCGAGTATCTCCCTTGCATCTCTAACAGAAGAGAAATGTGAAGAAAAATTATTGCAACAGATGCCAATCAAGTTCCACATCTCCTGTTATCAAGACCGAGCGCAACACCTAGTCCCAATATTTTAAAGTTATTTGTAGAAGGGAATGCCACAACTTAACACCATCTTGAAAAAGCGGACCAGCAATTATTCTCTATGTTTTACAAGAAAAAAGGGCAACAAGGTAGCAACCATGCTCGTTTTTTCCTAATAGACACTTCTTGCTCCTTAAATAAATTTAAAAAAAAAAAGGGATGAAGAACACAACTCAAACCAGGCTCAGCCTTCGGAGTAATTTCGCCGCTTCTGATTTTCCTAGGGAAGCATCCTCTGGGCAGCCCAGAGTCTGCTGTACCGGTTCCCCTCTGATGAACCTGGGCTTGGAGATGCTGTGGGTGTGAGACCCGTGCTCCCTGCCCCTCCGAAACCGCACTGCTCGAAGCCCACCAGGCTGAAAAAATTGGGAGTGGAATAAAGGGGAAGCAAAGCTATTTTGATTATATAGTGCCACCCACTGTCGGAGAGACAGACAGCACCGCAGCTGCTACTCTGGCATGGGCCACGCTTGCTACTCGGATAAATAACTAAGATGCAGCTAAGATGTATCATTCAGATATCTAAGACAGCTAGGATATCGATAAGGCAGCTCTACACATACAGTGGGATATCATAGAATGGCTTGGAAGGGATCTTGAAGATCATCCAGTTCCAACCCCCCCCGCCATGGGCAGGGACACCTCCCACCAGACCAGGCTGCTCCAAGCCCCGTCCAGCCTGGCCTTGAACACCTCCAGGGATGGGGCAGCCACAGCTTCTCTGGGCAACCTGGGCCAGGGTCTCACCACCCTCACAGGAAAGAATTTCTTCCTAATATCTAATACTGAATCTAAATCTCCCCTCTTTCAGTTTAAAACCGTTCCCCCGCGTCCTATCGCTCCACTCCCTGATCAAGAGTCCCTCCCCATCTTTCCTGTAGCCCCTTTAGGGACTGGAAGGGTCTCCAAGGTCTCCCCAGAGCCTTCTCTTCTCCAGGCTGAACACCCCCAACTCTCTCAGCCTGTCCTCACAGCAGAGGTGCGCCAGCTCAGACCAGAGCATTCCAACACATCTCCAAACCTATGAAACAGTGTACCCTGGTAAGAGATCAAGTTGTATTTCTCTATATATCCACCACCCATGGCCAAAGGCAACTCAAGCAGCCAGAGAGCAGGGCGTACTCTGATGAGGTGGGAGCTCTTGCGGGATGGTGTACTCTTCTGCAGAGGTGCCCTCAGAGAAGAGATCTTTCATTAAGATTGTCATTTCCTACCATTTCCATCCCTGCAGAGGCTGCCTCCTCCTCGGCAGGCGCCGTCCCCAGGGAGGGAGCGCTTGTGAAATATTCATACATCAGAAGAAATTACATTTGTAAGTGTGGACTGTGGAGCGACAACTGGCTAGAGGGGCGAGCAGGGAAAAACAATAGGAGGAACGGAGAGAGGGGAAAAAAAAGGCAGAATGTGGGAATTAAAAGGGGAGCTGTGATTTTCCCCTGCTGAAATGCAGGCTGAGTCTCACCACACCAAGGAGCCTCCTGGGCTCTGTTGGGGTTGGTTTCTGGTGGCTGCAGAGATGCTCTGGCATCCATTAGGGTCGGGAGCCTGGCTGTCTCTGAGCATGTGAAGTGAATTTATTTCCTCCTCACTCAGGGATGCCTAAACAGCATTTGCATTCGTGCTTCTGTGAGGCTGGAGAATAATCTCACCCAAGCATGCACAGGAGGCAAACCTGTCCCCTAACCACCGGCAGATCTGTGTCACTGGCTTGAGTGGTTTGGGCACCTCTGCAGGTGCTACCCTAGTTTTAAAGAACTTAAAAAAAAAAACAAAAACAAAAACAAAAAACCCAACAAATCCACATTTTTGGATCTTTGGTCAAATTGGATTGAACAGCAGGGGAAAATGCAAAACCAGGCTCATTTAGTCCCGCTCAACAGGAGGCTTCAGGTGCATGACCAGCAGAACACATCTGGGTGCTTGATGCAGCCCTCAGGTATCTCCAGCAGGTAGCTGCGAATCTTTTACGTCGTGATGGACCACTATTGTCCCACCAGCATAGAGCAAGACCTCCTGGAGAAATGCATATTCCCTCCTAAGCCGCCTGGTTTCTTTTCCTCTGCTCTCCACATCTCACACTGAGGATTGGATTCCTTATCAGGGTTAGATCAGGCTAAGATCTCTAGCAGTGGCAATAATAGTAAAACCAGGAATAATCAGGTTTTTTTAATGCTGTGATCATTAGGATCCCCTCGTTGATGCTGCTGTCTGTTGCTCACTGCTGCTCAATTTACCCAGATACCTATAGGGAGGGAGTCTGAAAGCATCCTATAGATCTTTTCTCGAGGGAGTCATTTCCCCCCTGCATAGGAAGGATCCTTACAGCCTCCCTGCACCCTGCACCGTGGTCCTCGCCTCCCTCGCAGGAAGCATACGCACGCTCGCGTGATGCAGGAGCAAGTTTTGACTATTTTAGGACCTGAAATTTTCCTGTCGGCATGGCAACTTTCAACTCCTCACCTCTGACGGAAGCTGCTTAAAATAGAAAATCCAGAAAGCAGGCATCGTGCTCCGTGCTCGGCAAGCCCGGCTCCAGCATGGCAGGCAAGTCAGGATCTGACCTCTCAGGACCGGAGAAATACTGGGGATGACTCGTGGGACCCGCTGTGACTGCCGTTTTTAAAACATCATCTGAATCTTTGTGATACCTAAAGGTATCCTTTCTCTATCAGCCTTTCTTTGCTCAGCAAAGCTTTGTCTCATTATTCTCAGATCCATCCACCGACGTTGAACCTCCATCCTTCCATGGATGGTGGCTCCATCCTAGATACATTTTCCCCTGGACATCTGGGGCTGTGCAGTGCCATGGGATTGCCATTTTGACAAAGTCTCCCCAGTCTCTCAGGTTCCTTTTTATTATTACTTTTGTTTGCTTTGGAAAACCCATTAATTTTTACAACTGTTTTCTCCCAAACCATTTTTTTTTTCCCCAGCTCACACACAAACAATTGCGATTACACGGGGCCAAGCGGGCATGTGGTGTGTCTCCTCTAATCCCCGCTTAACCTAATTCATTTTCTGTCTAAGAACAAAACTCTGCGAGATTCATTCAAGGAGCCTGGATTATGTCTCTCTCAGCCTACAATGCTCACGTAGGATTAGGGAATAAAAAAACATAGAAGTCATCAGCGAGCCACTAAACCTGCAACAACACAAACACCTAGAAAATCTCTCTCCGTGCCCAGATTTGAGCTAGGAGCCAGGATGCGCAGGAAGAGCTTCTCCACCAAAACATCACTGCCAAGGCAGAGCCCATTTTTAAGGTTATTTTTAGGTCTTTGAGGATCTGGACCTTGCTGTCGTTTTTTATTTCTGAGTTGTTTTTTTTCTTCTTTCCTCCTCTCTGTTACCCAAAGCTTTCTGGAGAGTTCAAAGGAGGGAGTCTGGATGTTTGGGGCATTTTATTTGGCTTTCTTGTGGGAAAGGTAGATGAACTGAAACTGGAAAAATAAAACCAATCTTCTACATAGGGAAGAAGGGCTTGTTTTGTGCAAGCACAATCACTGCTGCTTGTTGTTGCTTCTAGGAGAGCTTGTTGACATTTTTCAATCAAAATACTTTCCGCTCTCCCTCCAATTGATGTCTTCTTTTCTTTTTTTTTTTTCTCCCTTGAGTTTTGGCAGGTAAATATTATTTAACACGTGTTTTTTTAAACAGTTTATAGACTTCCACTTCAATGTGTTTTTAGAAGGGCAACAAACATCTGAGCATTTTTTTTTCCCTATCTGCAACCAGGCAGTGAATATCAGTATCAGGAAATTCTCTCTCCCCTAGCTTTATTTTATTCACTCCCATCCCTTCCCACCGCTTCTTTCCTTCCAAAACTCGTCAAAGGTTCTCCGATCAAGGAAGGGGGAACCCCAGTTTTCCTCCGGAGAACCTGAAGCACCCCACTGAGCCAAGCTAGGCCAGTAACCCTTGCTTTCCTGAATAAAAATGGATTTCCTTCTTAAAGGATTACACTTTTTCCTTTTATTTCATAATTTGGGATGTACAGATGCTTGACTGAGCCATCTTTAACTAGGCATCTTTCTCAAGATCCTGCTGCAGGCTCTTGGCTCCAGGGGGAAGCAGGAGACAGCTGGGAGGAGAAGTGATCTCCAAGCACAGGGATGATCTCTGGCCAGGAGCAAGCTGGGGACATTGTCCCCTGCAGCTGTTTCCAGCCTTTTTAGGATATACAGACTCCCTCAAAAGCTGGCAGTGGCAATGGAGACTCCTGCATTTTACCTGTCTTGTGTTTCTCAACTGCTGTTTGCAGATTCTCTTAGAGGAAAACCAGAGATGCCCGTTCCCCGGGCCAGAGAGAAAACCAGGGGTTTGCATCTCTCGCACATAACGCCGGAGGTGATTTAATGCTTTACTACCACGAGTGTGTGCTCTTGCTTGGCCTAAAAGGCAGCAAATCCCCATTAGCCCGGCAAGGCTCCTCCTGAGCTCTGCTAAGGGCAGGGGAGATGCTACAGCCTCCAAGGAAGATACCAAGAAAAAGCCACCAAGCTGGGAAAGCAGGTACCAGAGGCTCACCCAAAACACCCACGGATAAGAGAAAAACAGCAAAAGAAATTCCAAAAGAAGAATAAGGGAGGGGGAAAAAGATGCAGTTAGAGTCTCATTTCCAGGCTGTCATGGTGTGATCCCTGCTGGGCCAACAAATTAGGTGTTTGAGGGTGATTTACTGAGGTGTGCTCACTCCAAACATAAGCTTTCCTGGAGCAATTGGACAGCGAAGCAAAGTTAATATATGAATGTAGTTGCATTTCTATATGACTCTATAGTGTCGTTATTAACACAGCCAATCCCAGGAGCTTTATTTCTTGATTCTCCTGAGAGGGACACGAGTCCCGAGGTGCCCTGGGCACAAATCCCGTCAGCCTGGAGCTGCGGGTGGGTTCCTGCAGGGGTGGAAAGACCACAAAGGCTGCCTGTGCTCGGGCTGCCCGAGCAGACAGGGTAAACACCCTCAGCCCCAACTATTATAGGAAAGGGCGAGCTCATAGTCCTGACTCACTCCCCGAGGGACACCCAGCAGTGGAGCTCGTGGTCACCCGCACATCCCTCCTGCCCCACCACTCGCCTTTGCCATGGCTGCAGCCGGCCCCTTTCAAACAGCCAAGACTTTCCGACCTCTGCTCCCAAGGGGGTGCACCCCTCCTTTCCCAAATTCACCCTGTTTGCCTTCTGCTTCTCCTCCTGGTTTCTCCTTCGGGTGCCCCATCCTCCGTGGCAGGGACCAGAGGTGATGGAGCTCCCTTCAGGCCAGCCCTGGGTTGAGATTAGCCCATTGCTTCCTACTCGTGGTGTTAATCTTGCCATGTGAGCAGAGGCGGAAAAAACTCATGGAAAATAAATCAAAGTTAAATATCTCCCCAGTTTCGAGCTTCTCCGTTAGCCTCACAGCCTTGCCAGCTAATCAAGTGATGGCCATGCAATCATGTTGCTTCAATCTTTGGCACAATGGATGGCATAGAAACTTTTTTGTGTGTGCGTACAGAGAAAAGGGGATGTTCAGGATGAGGAGAAAGGATCACGGAGCAGCACAGCAGATTTGTCCCAACAAAGAAAGTTTTTTCTCTACACCACCTTCGGTCCTGCTTCCCTCCTCCCAGCCCCTCGCCAGCCACCAGCTGAAGCCCAAAACAGCTCTGAGGGCTCAGGCTCTGTCCGAGGGCACAGACACCTGCTGGGAGAAGCACAAATGTTGGCGTAAAGGCAAAAGGGATCTCTTAAAATTCTTAAAAAACGCGAGCTACTACTTAATTTAGAATACATTTCTAATGAGAATTGCCTGGGTAGGTTGTACAGACAACTAGAAAGTACCTCCCATACCTCAGGGTTAGTCTGGCTATTTAAAATCCCCTTTTCTCCCCTCCCAAATACCCCCCCGACTGCTGCTGCTTCCAGGACATCTGCCAGGGAAGGATGATGTGACAAAGAAGCAAACATAAATCACAGCCACTAATTGCAAAGCCGTATGTATCTGTCCTTGCCCTTTTGTGCCTCCGCCTTCAATCCACGGCGTGCCCATCCGATCCATCTCCCTGTCATTACTGCTCTTTTGCATCTCTCCGCGCTGCTCCCCTTTATGTTTTGAAGCACAGCCTCTTCTCCATAATCAGCTAGACTTCTTGTGTCTCTATCCTTGAGCACCTCTGGCCTTCTTCTCTTTGCCAGCTTATTCACTCCCTTTATATTTCCCCTCTTCTTCCTCCAGCATCGTCACCCTCTTTTCCTCCCTGCTTGTCCCTCTGAACACAGAAAACATTTCGCCGTTGCTGTGCTTTTCAGGCATAAACTAATTACGGTCTACAAGCCAGCAGGTCAGCGGTATGATCCTTATCTTTGCAGCCCTCGATCCCACTATGTCAATGCGCACACAAGCATGCGCGGAGAAAGGATGAAGGTGTTTCTGGGAGACGGTCAGACCCAGCCACCAAAAACCTGTAAAACCAGTAAAAAAAAGGCTGGTTCACACCATAGGAGCACTCCCTTGTCAGCACAGGCTGCTCTCGGTGCTTGAGAAGAAAGCCGTGTCAGCTGCAATTTAACGTCAGGAAATATTCTGGAGGCAAAGTTGCCAACCTTGGGGTTATCTCCTCATCCTGAAAACATTAGCCAGCTTCCAGATTTCCAGGAATGGAGTTTCTACCGGCCAGTGTCGGAGTGTCGGAGAACTATCAGAGGCCACAGTTTTACTTTCAAGTGATTAAAGAAACCCATCAGGAATAGATCCCAGGGAAAGAAGGAAACTCCTTAGGGATGACTAGGAGTTAGTTTAGTGCTTCCCTGGGGGAAAAAGAAATTGCTGGGCAAACCAAGAACTGACTGTCTCTGGGGCCGTGTTTGACTACCTGCAGAAAATAGTGCCTGACATTTGCTGTCGTTCAAGCCTGAGCTGCTTCCACCTGAGCAAAGTTGCTCCACAGGTTTCAAACACCAAAAAATCAGAGGGAAAACAGGGTTAAAATATTTAGGAGGGCAAAGCAAACCGGGGAAGTTCTTCCGTAAGCCAAATACCATTATGTTTTGTGGCATCAGTGTGAAACTTCTGGACTGTGGGACCTCAGCATTAGCAAATCTTGTTAACAAGCTGCTCAAGTGTTCGTGCGAGGCAGCAGAAGAATGGGTTATGTGTCTTATTGATTTAATGACAACTATCGCTGCTGGGAATTGATGCTTTCATTAGAGAAAGCAGATTAGCAATAGGCTTGTGGATGTTTGGCCAGCTCAGGAGATGGCAGGGTACGAATGTTTTCCCCAGTTGAAATATAACTTACAGGCAAGATGTAACAGAGGGAGAACTTGCGAATATCGCATTGCTGTCTCATGTGCAACTTGGTGTCCACCAGGACCCCCAGGTTTTTCTCTGCAGAGATGCCTTCCAGCCAGAGAGCCCCCAGTGTGTACTGGTGCCTGGAGTTATTCCTCCCCAGGGGCAGGACTTTGCATTTCCACTTGTTGAACTTCATGACAGCTCGGTTCTCCGGCCTCTTGAGGTCCCTCTGGATGGCAGCACAACCATCTGGTCTATCAGACACTGCTCCTAGTTTGGTATTGTCTGTGAATTCACTGTGGATGCACCCTGTTCCATCGTTGAGGTCATTAACGAAGATGTGGAACACCCTTGGCCCCAGTGTCAACCCCTGGGGTGCACCACTTGCCCCCAAGTGGACTTTGTGCCACTAACCACAACCTTCTGGACCCAACCGTTCAGCTGGTTTTCAACCCACCCCACCATCCACTCATCTAACCTGTACTTTGTCACCTGGTCTATGAGGATGTTATGGGAGACAGTGTCAAAAGCCTTATTGAAGTGGAGGAAAAACAACACCCACCGCTCCCCCGGCATCCACCCAGTCACCTCATCGCAGAAGGCCATCAGGTTGGTTCAGCACAATCTCCCTGTCGCATCTCCCTTTTTTCTGCTGAAAGAACAGCAGAGCCCAAGGATGCGATATTTTAAGAAAAACAATGAGATGAAGAAGACAGACGCTAAGTGTTCACAGCACTTCTGACAGAGATAAACTGCGGTATCGGTTTCTATCAGATTGAGAGCACGCAGCCCGCACTTCAGGGGAGAGGCTTAATGATTTAATAGGGCTTTCCCATCCCTCGTGAGCGAGCTTCAAGAGTACACATAGATATGTGAGCACCAAGTGGAGACAACCGCAGATGTAAATAAGTAACTAGAAGTCCTCATTCGGGGACCAAGCGCTAAAGATGTTGTTTGGGCAGATTTCATGCAAGAAGCAAAGCAGGTTTCCCTGTGCCGGGTTATGTCCCACATCTCCTGGAGGAGGGATAAGGTTTGGCTCCCTTCATTCTTTCTACCACCCCTGGCGCTACAGCCTGTGTTTTGTTTGGCGTTTCAGGCTGTTTCACCAGCACTTAGTGTTCATGTTAGTGTACAGTGATCACACATGTGGTGGGAGGGGGGTCAAAGAGGAATTTTCTGGCTTCTGCTTCCTCTCTTTCTCCTTTTTCTTGTCTGCTGCCCTTCCCGCCTTGGCCCCAGTTTCTGTTTCCCAGCGGAGCTACCCTGCCAAACAAGGACATCTCACAGTACGGCTCCATGGGCTGTCATCCGTCTGTAGCCTCCACTCTAACCTTCAATTAGGTGGAAACCTCTGACCTTCAACTGGATAGAAAAGGAAGAAAGAAGAGAAACTTCCATGCGGTTGCTTGTGGTGCAGCCTGTACCATGTTTGCTGGGGAACAGGAATTTAGATCTTTGGCATCCTCACTGACTTCATTATTTAGGACAGATGTCCTCTGCAAGCTTCATCTTCACTGGTGGCTTTGGCCACCGAGGGCCAATGTTTAATCCTTTAAACATGACAGCATGTGTGGACCCAACAAGACCTACCAAGTTTTATCTACAAGGAGAAGGGAAGCCTGCAATGGTACCCACTGCTCTATTTCCTCTTGACTCAGCACCCTCGACATGTATTTACTATGGCAGCTAATAATCACACGGTTTAGCTTGATAAAATTATGGAAGGGAAAGGGAGAAGAACACAGGTAAAGATCAAGATCAAGCATACAGATCGTCAGAGAGGAAAATTCCTGAAAATGCCATAAAACCTACCAGACTTCCTTATTGCTGCTACTGGGAAGAAGGCTTTTTAAGTATAATGGCAGAAAATAGATCAAAGAAGGGAAAAAAAAGATGTGCTTTCAATGAGCCCCTAAGAAATCCTCCTCCTTTCAGGTGCCTTTGTGAAACTTCACTTTTCTGATTATTTTTTAACATCCTGCTTAGACCACCGTGATTACCAACTTGATTAAGTTGCTCCTCCAAAACCAGGAGGTCTACACTAACACCCCAGGAAGCTCTAGTCCCAGATCCCACATAAGAGACTCTGGCACCCACAAGTTTCACAGGATTTTTGGGTGCTCATTGCCTCCCAGGCAGGGTGTGTCCTCAAATGACAGAACTGAGAAGAAAAAAAAAAAAAAAATCCTCTCAAAATCCAAGTAAAACATGCTTCTGATGCAAAATTAGCATTTGGCAGAGAAGTGACTCATGGTGACTGAGGGCTTCGTGCATCCCTCCTCTGAAGCAGCCAGGATCTTTTTCTGGCTTGTGAATCACCAGAAAATGGTAGATGAGCACGTCTTGACCTAAGCAAAAACTGAGGGTGTGAAAGAAGAAGATGAACGGCTCTTCTCTGCTCGCTGAAATAGCACTGCTGGCAACTTTGTGATGCCAGGAAGAGGGGAAGCAGCATTTCCAGGGGTGGGTTAGAAGGCGGAAAGCCTCGTTTACAGTGAATTCTCGGGCTTTGGAAAGCCCGACTGTGAACTAAAGGTGGATTCAGCTGTGCGCGGGGAAGGCTCCTGCATGGGAAGGGGACACATCAGCTCCATTGAGGACATTACACATTCCTTTTTTTCTGCAGGACCCTATGCTTTAGAGGGCCTGGCATGTTTTCCAGATGCTTTTGTGACCCATAACCCCTCCCACAGTTCAAAAACCCCATCCTCAGGCCCTTCACAAATCCCCTTCAGACTCCTTCGAGAAGAAGCGGTAGGAGGGGGGATCAGGAGAGCACCTGACCATCACCCTCAACCCCATCTATACGTTCCCCCTTCAGACACAGCCCCGCATGAGCAGCACCGCGTGCAGCAGAGCCAGAAATTCAAGGACATGCCACGTGAATTGCAGTTTTACCAGCTAAATTGCTCCAGATTGGAGCAGATGGAAGGAGACACCTATATGTTTATTAAGCCCATACATAATCGATTTGGGTTAGAGTCCGGCTGCATGAAACAAGGCAAGCACAGCACCTCCAGCTTCACAACATTTTGCCAAACCCTTTCTGACCAGGGCAGGGCACAGCGTGAAGCCAACAGACACGTCTGGCTGTCCAAACATTACCGCGATGCCCCAGATGAGCTGCTCTCTTGCTTTTTACCTGTGTGGGGTGTGCTTTGCAGGGGGGGATGATCGCAGGAGCCCTGTCTGTCCAGGCAAGGAGAGGTATTGAAATACATTTTGTGATCGAATAGCTGTCTTGCCTGGGTTCCCTGATTGCTAAGGTGAAAACATCAGCCCTCCTTCTGCTCCTTGCTTCATAATTATCCCCCTTGTCATTTTAATTTCTCCATCTCCTTTAATTATTTTTTTAATCCAGTCGATTCCCCACAGCAACGCCCCTGACTCAAGCAGTCTCTCATCCTGCAGCACAGAGAAACATTGATGATGATCCTTTTTTTCTTCACATCAAGCAGAATTAAGTGCCAGCTTTTGTCATGGCTACAAAACATTCTCCCCTCTCGGCAGAGGATTCCCTTTGGATCATCACAAAACTCATCACCAAACAGTACCTTCCCAAGCATCCCTCGTTAATTATCCCCCTGGTCAAGATTTCCAGGACTTTCCTACTGCAAAAAGACGGTGACACCGATGTCATGGTTTAACCTGAGTTCATCTTAAACAATCCAGCTCAGGTTTTGCGGGAAGGGTAGCCACGACTACAGAGAAATAATCAGGGTAAATACCCAAGGTGGTGGGGGGGGAAATCTTAGCTGAGCTCTGTTTTATGGCAGCATGATGGTATCGGTGCTGCTAGTGGCACTTGAAGGATGCCTGGGCGAGCGGCTGGGCATGTCATCCCTCGTGACTCCAGATATCCAGGTGCAAACCCCATGTTTGCCACTTGTGTGGTGAACGCAGGCAAGCAACCTCAGGCTTTTGTGCTTTCCTTCTTCAGCCTTGAAAGGAAAGTGAAAATCGCTTCCCCCATCACAGGAGAGCCGTACGGTGCTGCTGTTCAAGAGAAGCCGAGGAGGAGCCCACAGAGGCTTTCCCACAAGGATGCTGTGCAGTAGGATCCTCCACCTGCCCCAGGGCACCCGCTGAACCTTTTCGTTGAGCGGCAAAAGAGTGATGCACAAGCGATGTCAGGCCAGCCGCACAGATCATAGAACACTAGAATCACAGAACAGTTTGGGTTGGAAGGCACCATAAAGATCATCTCATTCCAACCGCCCTGCCATGGGCAGGGACACCTCCCACCAGACCAGGCTGCTCCAAGCCCCATCCAGCCTGGCCTTGAACACCTCCAGGGATGGGGCAGCCACAGCTTCTCTGGGCAACCTGGGCCAGGGTCTCACCACCCGCACAGGAAAGAGTTTCGTCCTCATATCTAATCTAAATCTCTCCCTCTTTCAGTTTAAAACCATTATCCCTCGTTCTACTGCTCCACTCCCTGATCAAGAGTCCCTCTCCAGCTTTCCTTTAGGCCCCCTTCATGTCCTGGAAGGGGCTCTAAGGTCTCCCCGGAGCCTTCTCTTCTCCAGGCTGAACGCCCCCAACTCTCTCAGTCTGTCCTCACAGCAGAGGGGCTCCAGCCCTCTGACCATCTTCGTGGCCTCCTCTGGACTCGCTCCAGCAGGTCCTTCTTATGCTGGAGGCAGCACTGCAGGGGTGCAGGGGTGTCTCCCCAAAGCGGAGCAGTGGGGCAGAATCCCCTCCCTGATCCGAGTACAAAACGCTGCTTTAGCGGGGCTGCCACGTCGAGCTCTTCAGCTGAGCATGGCAACAAAGACAGGCGGAAAAAAAAAAAAAAAAAGGAGTAAAATTCAAATACTGCCCTTGCTTTCATGGTAATCAGCACAGCATTATGCAGAATGATTTGTAATTTTGCACTGACGGCTATTATCTTCTGGCAGCCACCATGACTTAAACAAATGTCTGGTATTGCAAGGGGCTGGGTTTTTTGTGCCTTTGACAAGAACCTCACCACAATAAGGAGCCCAAAGAGAGGGAAACGCTGCTCTGCAGTCCCTGTTTCTCTCCTGATGTATGAATCGTGGTAGTCCTTCCTCGGCGCTTATTAATGCTTAGTGCTTACAGTAGCGCTTTGATGTCAACCTCGCTTGAAGTGCCTTTTGCATAGCAATGGAAGAAATACACCCTGTGGACTTTGCTTGTAACATTCTCCCTTGCTTCAGATGGAGAAGTGCTCGGAGTTAGAGGGGGTGCAGGGATAAACTCCACAGCTTGGACCCAACATGACAAATTTGGAATATGAATAAGTAACGTCAAAGCAATATCCAGGCTCCTACTTGAGCAAAAATATTTTTTTAAAATTATTTTTTAATGCCTTCTAGATAGGCAAAGCAGGTAGCAAGTGCCTGGGTAATAAGTGCCAGGTTCATGGCAAGTCGTCTAATCTTCCTTACAACTCATAAAACAAAGGAAGCAGGAAAGCAAGAAGCATGAAAGAATAAAGAGAATGAGAAATACTCTATTTTGCCTTGACTTTTGTCTTGTCTTTTCAACTGAATTTCTTAGAAATCCAAATCTTGAACTACTCCAGTGACTGGGAGAGCTTCAGACTCAGGAGGTGTCTGGTCCTGGACACCAAACAGGATCAAACACAAAATGGGATGAGGCTCCAGAGCTGGAATTGTCCAGTTTGGGTTCATTCATAATATTAATATTCCTCCTGCCATCAGATCTTGCTCATTCAAGATGCCTGGGTTGCTCAGGGTCTCCCAGCAACCACAAGAACACCCTGCCAATCCACAGGGATTTCCTATAGCGCTATTTTTAGAAAAAAACTGAGAATTTCAAATCAAAGAAAAACTGCTTAGGCCAGCGTTCCATCCGTGTCAAGCCTGGCTGGTTTTCAATCAACCTTTTCATCAAATTTTCAAGTTTTGATAGAAAAGAAAGGAGGATTGAGTACAATCTCTGGGAAAATTTTGTAGGGAAAAATTTTACCTTTCAAACAAACCAGCTATAACCTGCCCTATATTGATCCACGCTCACAGAACTTCTTTTGGTTTCTGGGGATATTTCTAGTTTTTGTCTGGCTACTTTTGATGGTTTATTTAAGGTGTTGTTGGCACGAGTGAAGCATTTCTGGGCACTTTTTTAAAGATTTTAAGGATTTTTTTTCGCTTTTATTCTGGAAACGTTCGCGTGCCCAACAGCTGACAAGCTGTTTCCAGCTCTAGCGGCTTGTCCAATAAAATATATTAACATTCCCTACGGCCTTGATGCATTTCTGGGATGCTCAGAAAAATAAAGGGCTGCGATTCCCACCTCAAAGCCTCTTACCAAGTACTCTGCTTGATATGTAAAAACCCCACTGTCCTGAGGCATTTGTAATTTAAAGTTGAGGGGATATAATGTATTATCACCTTCAATTCCCATTGGGCCAGATTCAAGGTCACCCTCCCCCTGGTAGCTTCAGGAGACTTTGTCACAAAACCCAGGGCTTCTTGTTTAATAATTATAAGCCACGTTTGAAAATCTTGCCTGATACCACCAAAAGCTCCTTAGCCCCAAGAAAGATGTTTTTTGCAAAGTTGTTTTTTCTTTGCGATACTTTATCTTTTTTTTTTTATTTTTTCTTTTTCAGGAGCTCCTTTTTTAGGGCAGGGAAGCGTTAGCATCTTTTTGAGATGTCAAACACATAGAAGCCAGTGTGAGGTGGTCCAGTGGTCCCACCCAAGGCAGAGGGACAGCCCTCCCAGGTGGCTTTGGCACATCTGTCTGGGGTTTCATGCCCGGCAGCCCTTTCAGTTTGGAGACCCACAAACCCAGCCAACTGGTTGATCAACATCAGCCAGCCTCATCCAAGTAAAGCCAGTTGTATTTATTTCAAAGTTGTGGCCGCTCTCCTCAGATGCCAGCAGCGGGCACAGATCAGTAGCCTCTCCATCCCCCTCCTCCCCAAGCCTTGGCTGAGTCTTGGGGTCCTCTAATGTTTGAGATCTCCCTTTTGATCTCGGATTTAGCCTTGAGAAGAGTAAACTCTTCACCGCCTGGCCGGAGCCGGCCAGAAGCTACTCCCCAATAAATATCTTCTCCTTTGCTTTGCCCAGGAATGTTATCTGGGTCATTGTTTTACCTTTCCTGCTCATCCCTGCTCAAGGTAACCCAAAAACACATATAAATCATAACACTGGGAGCTCCCAGTTTGCAGGATCTGTCTTCACCCACTCTTTGGATGCCCTCCTCACTTTCTCCATCCTATTCCAACCAAGTCCAGAGCTCAGGAGATTACTTGCTCCCTCATGGCAACGTCTCACCAATCCCCCTGTGGGTAGGATTTGCTGGGGTAATTCTGCACAGCGGATGTGGCCAGATCCTCATCTCTCCGTGGCATTTGGGGGGGAGTGGGGTGTCCCTCATCCACCAGAACAGGGCCTCTGTTAAAAAAAACAAAACATCCTATTGCTCAGCTCCTTAACAGTGAGCGGGTCTATAAAAAAAATAATAAAAATTCAGAGAGAGTTGACTTTTATTTCTCCACTCGGCTCCGTGTTTACCTCTGAACACCAGCACTCACGGTAGGGCTGTGTTTCCATATAACACACACACACACCCCCCCTTAGATAATTGCACTTAATTGCTAGTGTCGGTGGCTCAGACGTCTGCCAGGCTCCACCGTGATTACAGTGACGGCTCCACCGCACATGGTCCAAGCTGCATCCCAAGGATGCCGAGTGCCGCTCGTGCCCCGGCCCTGTTCTGTTGGCGGCTCTGGGAATATCAAAAAGATCCGTGATCTGTTACGGTGAGACGCAGAGGTCTGCTCCAGTGCGCAGGCAACCCGGGCCAATAGTTATCTAGGAGGTGGGAATAGTCCCTTTCATCTCAGCAAATTAACTCCAAAGGATAAATATGGTGACGGAGCCGAGAGCAGCTGAGTTTATCACAGCTTTTAATTTAGAAGAAACAACCTGCTAATGTGTGCTCTGAGCAGATGGATGTCACACAAGCCAAGGTTTTATGAAGCATTCCCGATTTTTCCAGACTTCTTAAGACCTTCCCATTACCTTTTTTTTTAGCCCCATAGAGATTAGCATGGGCCAAAGTGAGATGGTGGTGGATCGGTGGCCAAGGAAAGGTAGGAAGGACTGGCTGGAGCCCCTCCGACCCAGGATGGGGAGCTCTGAGGCTGGTGTAACTTCTGCCCTGTGGGGATCTGCAATGGATAACCCTCTCCCATGAGCAGAGGGTTTGCTCCTGTGCTCATACAGCTTTTCTCACCAGGAAAATGCCCTCTTTGAGGGAAGGACCTCACAGAAGCTTTATGAAGGCCACAGTCTGGCCCCAGCAGTTAATTGAGATGCCAGGTTTGCAAAAGCCTCTAAAGCATTTTGCTCCTTCCTCGAATGGAGTATAGAGAGAATTGCTGGGTTTCTGTCTTATTTCTCAAGCCCTTTGCTTGCTCTTAGATTAGTTTCCGAAATACCCAGCCCTGCAGGAAGGTTAGCAAGGGCTTGGTGTTCGCCCCGTAGAGTAGAAGTCGGTGCGAGCGGGCACACACTAACTCATAGCCTGCCTGCCTGGCTGCTCACTTAGGGATCTGTTCGTTGATGCGCATAGCACCAGGAATAGGAGTTTATCGCCAAATAATCCTTCATTCTTGAAATCCTCTTCCCTGGCACTCTGAAATACCAAGCGATAAATGCCAATTTCAGCGATTCCCCAAGCCGCATTCGCAGAGCTTGTTCACAGCGTTTATCTGTATCACTTCAGCCAAAAATTGTCGTAATACTTCTTCTTGGTAATTATTTGAAAAAGCCGTAGTAATGTGCCACCTGCCCCTCCACACAATGTGCCTGTCCTGTTCTTTTACTGGCAGCTACAGGAACCAGATGCCAAGGTGCGGAAGATAATTTCCCCACGGCAAAGAACATCTGGTTCTTTGGCGAACTCAAAAGACCATCATGCTGACCAACCTGTCTGGCGTCGCCTTTGGTTGTACAATGAGGTTGTACATGAGCTGGCAATAAAATCTTGCTCTTCCAGGCACTTTCTGTTTTCGGGTGATTTTTGCATGTAGAAGATCTGTTGCTTTGCCCAAACGACCCGGTTTCTTGAAAGCTTCTCAGCTTATCTGTGCTGTCCTTGTTTCTCAGATGAACTTTTTTGCTAGCTTCAGAACTAACCACCCTTCTGCTATTTACAGTGGCCTCCTCTTTCCTCCTAAAAGGTTTATATTATGTGTGACACCAAGATTTACCAACTTTTTCCCCACATACCTCACATTTGCCTTGTGTTTATCTCACCCGAATTTCAAGCAGTTCTCTGAAAAACGTAAATAAGGAGCTTTGTCATCCTGGGTTGTCCTTATGGTCAGTGGCCCAGAAGATGCAAGAGACATTTCTCCCAACAGGAGTTACAGCTAGGCAGGATTGTCCTCTGTAGGGTGTCTCTTTCCATTGAGTCTAGATGAAGGTCTTGAATGACGCTGAGTCTACCTTGGACAGCCTAGTGATGTGATGTGATGACACCAAGGATGCTCTATCCAGACCAGGGCCAGGCATCACGTAAGTTTGCAAAATGACAGTCCCTAAGAGCTGGGCGGTGGGGCATGGTGGGATTCACCAGGTCCCAAACTGAGGGACTCTGTGGATACCTGCTTTGGGGAAGCACTAGGGGTATAAAATTCAACTCAGTTTGGTGGTATGTGTGGGGCTCAGCTTGAGCGCCAACAGCCACACAAGGTGCAACACGGCAAAGAAAGTAGCCTTCCACTAATGCTATTTTCTGGCTGAAGAAAAATATGCCTTCTGTCTTCTATCAAATGCACTGAAACGTACAGGCATTAAATTAAATAATTTCCTCCTCTTTTTTTTTTTTTTTATACCCAGCAGGTTTTTTCATATATTAACATTTACTATAGTAGAGTGGTGAATTATTGTGGTAGAGCTAAACTGCTGTGGCTTGAAGAGTTTTGCAAAAATAGTTGTTTTATATTAGACAAACATGGAGTTTTGGTTAGTCTGAGGTAGCAGCAAATGAGGCAGAAATAAAAAACTTGGAAAGGTAAGAGACTGCGCTCTCTGTTCGGTTTGCTACTTAAGCGGGAGGCATTCTTGATTTTATAAGAAACTTTCTTTACGCCCCTCCTTAATCTGACCTTCCTCTTCGCCTGGACCTGGAATGTAAAAATTAAAAGTAATGGACCATCCTACATCAATTATGAGACATTTACACCCTGAATGTAGCCTATTGCTATTACTAATCTATTATTAATAGTCCTTGTTCCAGTATGGATTGGGAAAACCAGGCTGCTTTGAAAACAGGCTTCCCCTGTGCGTTGATGGAAGGAGGGATGCTGGACATGGTTTGTTGGGACCCACATCTTGTTGTTCCTGGGGCAGCTGCTGCCCGTTTGTCCTGCCCTCAGGGGTGAAGAGGAGTCCAGGAGTGTGACTGCTGCCAGGCCAGAAGTCACGGTCTTCACTAGGTTCCTCCCAAAACCCACCAAGGTGCTCACGCTGGAGGGTTTCTCCCTTGGGGCTTTAGTTTCTGCAGCTCTAGCTGAGCAACCAGAGAGGGTGCACCAGGTCCATCTCACAGCTGTAGGCAAATGCCCCAGGAGACCAGGTTAGTGCAAAGCTAGGTGTGGGATAGCTGCTCTCACGAAATGGCCGCGGGTTGAGTGTCTGAGTGGAAAAACTTTACTAAGAGGTGCATTGTGCTGCCTAAAAATAACTACCGCTCCTTTATCCAAACCACATCCCTCCGGAGAGCTCCAGTATTTAAGCACATTTGGATGCTAAGAGGAATCCTAATCAGTGAGACATTTTGCTTTGGCCGCAGACCTCTCTGAAGTCACTGAGCAGCATCCGCAGAGGCGATGGGAGAACTTGGCCACCACCCATGCCTACCTACTGCAGCAGCGAGTTTGCTGTTTTAGTGGTTTCCTTTAATTGGGGTGATCGCTCGCATGCAGAGGAGCAAACTAAAATCCCATGAACTAGGCTATATAAAGAAGCTCACGGCTAGGTGGACAAGGCTGGACAGACTGACATGAACAGGAGGTATCAGTTGTCCCCCCATCCTCTGCCCCATGGGAAAAGATCTCTCCGTACACCATGTTTGCCTTCTCAGGAGCGTTTCCCCAGAGGGAGAAGGCTCCTCAGGGTCTGGTGTCTTCCCAGGGCTGCCTGCAGCGTAGACTTAGAGGAGACCACGACCTGTTGCGCTGAGCCTGTGCCTCCAAGCTCGCTTCTCATCTGCCTCCCCCGCTGGCAGGACTCCTGCATCTTCCCCTCAAGCAGGTGGACAGGACTTTAGGTGGGAAGGGTCAAGGTCCAGCTGAATCCAGCAGCTCCCGTTCCTCCGCCACCCTCAACCTGCTCCCTTCGTGGAGGTTGGCTTTGCTCCTTCCACGACGTCAGACGATTCAAACATTATTTAAAAAAAATAAAATAAAATTGTCCCACACTTCCACTCTCTAAAGCGCCTCTTTTTCTTCCTTCCCAGTGACTTTCTCTCTTTAAATTTAAGACGGTGCTGGTCACCTTTGCTCCAAAAATACACAAAGCCGCTGCATAACTATTTTCCAAATAATTAATCTTTCCAGTGGAATAACTTAAAGCCCCACGTTTCCTGTTATGTTATACAGCTGCAATTTGTAACGAGAGATCCCGCGCTGTGCTCCGTGGGCAGAGGGCCAGGGACGTGGTGCTTTACCTACACAAGAGCCCTACATAAATAATCCTCAGCCGCAAGTTAAACAGTTAGGTACTGTTCGGTTCAAGAAAAAAGGAGAGGGAAAACAAAAGCCTTTCTTCTGGTTGTCCTTTCACAGTTCAGTGTTAAATTTTCAGTGGCATTTTATTTTATTTCATAAGATTCAGGGGCTAGGAATGCCCCTTTCTCACGTAGCGGAGAAATACGTGTTCAGTTCCACTACCAAAAAGCAGGTTTATTGATGAATTCGCATATTCTGTCTGCCATAACAATTATAGCCTCCTGTATAGCTGGGATCTGAAGATATGCCAAGCATAAGCGTAGCAAGCCTTGCTTCTCTGCCCAGAACCAAGTTCAGGGTGGAGATGGCCAGGAGATAAGGGAAGCGCCTGGGACAGCCCTTGGAGGGCCACCAGAGCCAGGCATAAATCAGAGCTGCCCTGAGATGGCAAGAAAGGGTGCCAGGAGCCGTGCTGGTCCCCAGCCAGCTGCAGCACGGGGGCAGCCCCGAGATGATATAAAGCCTCCATTGGCAAGCCTTCCTCCCTCCTCCGCCTGGCACGACGGGCAGCGCCGTCACGCTGGAGCGTGGGGGGTCTGGACTCCCGAAATCGCCAAGTCTCGCTTGCCACGTGTGTTTTAAATGCCCATAATAACAGTGTCACGTGTATTGAGAGGGGGTGGGGGTGGGATGCAGGGCTTAGCTGCAATAGTAGCAGTGTTTATAGGTATTGTACATCATTATCATCATCAGAATCATGCATACTGCTATTATATTTTCAGGATAACAGTGGGAGGGACTGGCATATGGCAAAAATCGGTTGTTAATCACTGTCTTCCCAAGCTGCAGGAAAGCATCTCGAAGGTTTAGACCCCCAGGTTCCAGTTCAGCAAAGCACATACGTGTGTGCTCCTGGGTAAAACTCCCAAGGCTATTTTATCCCTACAGACACGGGAGCTTGGCAGAAGTTTGCTGTGGGGTGGGAAAGTCCAAAAGCACCTAAGCTAGTTCAGCGTCTACCTCCCCATCCTGTCAGTGGGATTTTAGGCATCTGTTTGCACTTCCAGGCCCCTAAATACACTCGAAGTATTTAACCCGTGGTTAACAGGGGATAATATGAGAGGGATGGGATGGAGTGGAGGATGCGTCCCTTGTAAGAGCAGGCACTGGCTGTTCGCCTCCTCTTTTTGGCAAGGAGACAAGGATCTGAGTGCGCTCCCTAAAAATCACAGCTCACCCAGCCCAGCGAGGGAGCGAGCCCAGAAGGATTACTGCCAGCCTTTCCCAAATTTGCAGGCTATCCCTCTCTATTTTGGGGCGTACCATCAGCCCTCCAGGCGATGGAGTGGACTTGCTGGGAGGAGCGAGCGAGGAGACCAGAGGCTGCGGTTTCCCCTCGGCCATATCCACGGCTCCTGCTCACGCCGCCGGGGGCTTGTTCCAGGTGATGGAGAAGAGCCTGGTGCCTGTGTCAGGATCGGTCCCAGCTGGTCAGACACACTGGCCCGGTGTCCGGGACATATCAGCTGCAACCTACAGGAGTAACCCATCGAAAGGGAAACGATTTGAAATTAGGCGAACAGGAAAACGGCTTCCACGAGGCGTGAAAATTATCTTGTTTCATGCTTAGAATAACCCCATTACCGCAATATCCTGAATGAATTATGCCAAACGTCCCATGCACGCGCATACACACAAAAAAATCCCCCTTTGGGCTACTTAACAACAGAGAGAAATTTCAGAAGGGGAAGCTCCTGAAAAGAGGGAATTTGAATAAAAAGTGTCCTTTGGAACGTAACTACAAAGTGGGTATCATCACGCTTTGATATTTTTAATGGCAGTCGTTCTCCTCATTGTGAAATACTTTTCTTTTGTACCAGCAAATTCTTGGAAAAAAAACCTTAATCTTGCACACATTGAGCATTAGGAAACAACTCAAATGAAGACCTCTTTGGGACGCTGATCAATGCAGCAGCTAGGAAGTCCAGGAGGAAAAAAAAAAGACGCTCAGAGAGGGAAAATTATTTTCTCCTGGCAAGGGAGGGCTATTTACTGCAAACACGGATGGGGGTGGCTTATGCTGTGTCTTAATTTTTCCTATCCAAGACCATAGTTTGTGGATTTGCACCCAGGCAAGGTTCCCGTAGAGGCAATCCCGCTTCAAGGGCATTTAATGTCCTCCTTGCATGGGGGTAAATACCCCATGTGCTGTTAAACTCCCGGCGTCTAACGGAGCTGTTACTGCAGGGCTGGAGAAGCAATTAAATCACGGTCATCGCTGTAGCGTCTCAGTGGCCGATTGGGCTGTGATGATGGAAAAGTGAAGCCCTTGCAAGCCAGCTGCGGAAAGAGATGGTCAGAAAAGAAGAACGAACCCCCATCTTGTTTCATTAGCTGGCTCTCAGCAGCTAATGAGCGGGGTCTATCACATCAGCACGCTCATGAAAATTTATGGGTGCTGCCTAAAGCTACCAAAATATTGACTGAACTATCAAAACACGAGGGTTATTAACACAAAGACCTCCTCCCTTTATGGAAAGATAATTTTGGGGGGCTGAAGAGTGCAGGTTCTCAGGGAATCGCTGCTGCAACCTCTTGGTTTTGGCAAAAATAAACAGCAGGGGAGGGGATGTGTCTTGGAATTAACATAATGACCTGGCATGGGTAAAATCAACCCTTTGGGGTTTAGGACGGATCTGGTTCCTTGGATAATTAGGTATGTCTGAGTGGTGTGCGAGCCCTGGGCTGCACCCTGCGCCATCCTGGGCTGAAATACTGCTGGTGGAGAGGGACAGGCTGGGCGAGCTGCTGCTGGCAATTAACGGGAGCTGGGAAGAAGCATAACATCACTAGTGACGAGCCAGCCAGTATCGGTAAGTTAACAGAGGTTGGATTTAGTACTGCTAAGGGGTTACTTCAGGGGTGGGGCTGTGGGTGAATGCGTTAAGGATATGCCTTGTAAAATGAGGAGATGAATTCAGCTGAAACACCACGAGCCACCTTTGGCATCAGCCGTGTCCTCTCACTTTTTTTGGGCAGTTGAGCTTTTCAGGAAGTTTTCCTACAGAAAGGCACTCGATTCTCAAGTGTATGCGTCTCTCCTGACATTGCCCTCTCTCCCCCTTCAGTCCTGTCCCCCCAGCAGAAACCAAAAGGAGAAGGGACCCAAAGGCTGTGTCTATGCCACCAAACAGAAGAGGGCCCTGGCAGCAGCACCTGGCTGTTCGCTGGTTCCCTGGCTCAGATGCCGCAGATGCTCTCTTGGGACAGAGGCAAGCTGGTCTCCATCACTGCTGGCCCTCATCCTTCCACCTTATCCCGGTGAGGTTTTGCACTCAAACACCCTCATGTCACCCGCCCCTGGGCATGTGAAACCCCCTTCCCGGGCAGGCCATGAAAACCTCTTGTCAGCAAGCTGCAACAGAGAGCTGATACTATTTTAAATACTGGGGAAAAAAAAAAACCAAAACCCACATGAAAAATAGTAAGAATGGCTTCGGGGCGCTGCACAGGGAACACGGGTTTGGCTTTGGGGCTGGAGGCTGCTCCCTGGCTCTCTTATTTAGCAATATATAAGATGAATGCACAGAAAAGGCTTTTCCCCAGGGTTTTGGGTAGAAGAGCCCCGCTGAGGAAAAAGCTAATGAGCCGACACCTTCCTGTCTCTTAGGGAAGTCCCACAGAGTCATGATATTGCCTGTGTCGGGAGCGACTCGGGTACGGATGGGCTTTTTCCCGTGGCGTGGTTCAGGTGATCAGCAAAATGCTGCACGCTTCTATGGCTGCGTTCCTAGTGCGACTAGAGCCCAAGCAAGCGCCGAGAGCCAGCACTATACTGGAAGCAGGGGTGCTGCTCCATGCTACGCTTCTGATTTAATGGAAGTATTCTGGGTTTCTGTGAAGCTTTTCTCAAAAGTAATCAGTTTACCTTCTGTTTTAAAAATTTTTTTAGTTTTTTTTTATTATTATTTAGTATCATTTCTTTTCCAGCAAGGAAAAGCTGGAGAGAGAGAGAGGCAAAACCAGGTGAACAAACAGAACCCAAAATGCTTTACAAACTGGTCATGAACATTTTTTGTTTCAGAGCAAAATAAGCACAGAGTAAAACACCAGACTCACATGAAATCCTGGCTTTTTCCTTGTTGATGCTCGTAGTTTCTTCTTTGCGTTTGACAAAAGCATGAGTCCACTTTTTTCATCAGACTCATCCCAAAGACTGTGTACCACCTGGAAATGGCTGCATGTCAGCACAATTCTTGGTAGACATCAGAGAATCCCTACCAGCAAATTGCCCCAACCCTGGGAAAAACTTCTATCAGCTCTTGCATATTGTAGACATGGAAAAGACAGAATTCCGGGGTGAATTTGGCTTTAGTTTTTTCCACCGTTTATATTTTGGGTAGTTTCTCCCAAGTTTGAAGCAAGGGGTGGGAAACAGGCAGAGAAGGCTGGGGAAGTAGAAAGGCCAGGTGAGAGATCACACACAGCTGAGGGGAAGGGATGGAGCAGGAAAGGTGATGAATTGGTGAAAAAAAGAGCAAACCAAAAAGTAAAATAAACTTAGAGAAACATGGAGGAGTTCCAGTAAAAGAGGAAAGAGAAACAATCTGGAAATGGCAGGCAGTATATTTAGTTAAGCCACTGGCACTTTCCTCTGGTGGGAAAAGTGACAATTGCAGGGCTTAGGTCTTAATCCAACAAGGGAATTTCAACGTGGGCTTATTTTTAAACATGTGAGTAATCCTCACGATTTCAGTTCAGAAAGGTAGATCCCAGCTCCTATCAAGCCTGTTGCCAGCATGGACCTCCCTGTTAGGAAAAAAAAAAAAAAGGTATTTAGAATCTCTTTTAAGTCACATGTTTTATTTTTTCCCCATGAAAAGATGTACATACCCGAATAAGGATGGGGAAAAGGGGTTTGAGGTTTCCCCAGGACTGAACGGTTCTCCCTGGGGAGGCTGCTCTTGCTCCGGTTGCGTTTTGCTGAGAGTTGAGCTGGGGATCAAATCAACGTGATAAAGACATTTCCAGCACAATGGAAAAATGCAAGCGGACAGTGGGATGTGGGCAGCCAAGACACCACATCCTCAGAAATGGGGTTTGCCTGCTGCGGAGAATACAGGGCAAGGCACAACCGTCTCTGTCCCAGGCTCTTGCAACCCGCACGGAGCTTGGCTGGGGTGCAAAGGGATGCAGAAGAGCAGATCCGAGGGTGAGCCTGGCTCCCGCATTCAGAGCTCAATTTATAATAATTATATTTTATACGACATAATATTATTATATTATAATCATTTATTGATTATTCCCAAATCCACTCTCTCCTCCTAAAAGTCAGCCTAGGCAGAAGTTTCACATCAAGAATTTTATTCACTGGATTTTAGGGTGGTTTTTTTGGAGGGGGAGGCAGGATTGCCAGTTCTTTCTGCACCCATCCTTCCAAAACGCTCACAGAACCCAGGTGTTTTGAAGCTGAAACTTTTCAGACACTGAGAAAACAGGGAGGCTTGGAGTCAAACACAGCTTGGGAGTGAGTTGTTCCTACATGGGGATGATCCCGCTCTCTCTCAGTGGCATTTTATCCCTTGCTGCAAGCACTGCAGTCTCCCCTGACGCAGCAGAGCCCACCACGTGCTGCTCCTTAAGTGCCATTGACCTCCGTTGATACCCAAACAGATTAACCATCGTCCTCATCCCCCTCTCTGCCGGGTTTCGTACTGATAAAGCCGCCGGGTGTTCAAACATCCATGGAGAGCTGCGCCTTCTCTTGCAGAGGCTGCTCTTAGCCAACGCCACGCTGCGCTGGGGCATCAGCATCTTCAGGAAATTTAGGAAATCAGGATGCCTGGAGGGGTCTCCCGTTGCTGGATGTGGTGCAATTTCACAGAGAGGTTGTTCCTCCGCTGGACATTGATGTGGTGTTGGTAGACCCCACAAAGAGCCCCGAATCTGGGAGAATTTACCATCTTTCTTGAAAAACAGCGTATCTCATGGCATTGGCTCAGCAGAGAGACCTGCCTCTGTCAGCCTGGCATCTTTTTGTTTAACAGGCTGATTTTTGAGCAAGTAGACACGGATAGTTATGCCAGTGGGTTACTCCACTTCTTTCCGTTGGATTGACATCAGCAGTTACCACAACACTCCGTAATGAAAACTTTCTTCTGGAAGACGGTTGAAACCTGTGAGATTTGGCCAGTCCATCCTCACCCTTTTATCAGTGGCATCATAAGCCGCTGAAACCGGTGTCTGATAAGGAGACGTCCGTTAACTGCGCTCCTGGAAATATACATCAAATTGCATCCGAGTTTGCAATCCCTTCCAAGGAGCAAAGAAGGGATACAAAGCAGATGGAGAAGAGAAGTGACTGAAGTAAAACAGGTCAGGATGCTCAAAAAATATAGCAGTGTGGCAAAAAAAAAAGGAAAAAAGGAAAAATGACTGGTGTCTCATTTTAATTAGTATAAAAATACTCTCCCCATATTTATGCAAGTGTTTTATACTGTCTTAGATATAGGTTCTTTGCAAGAAGTGCTTTACCATAGCTTGCTCCTATGGGGCTGAGAGCAGGAGCTCAGAAAATGAAGGCACCAGGTCCATTAACACCCCAGCCCTGAAATCTGGATCAGACAGCAATGATTTAAAAAGACCAGGCAGGAGCAGCAGCCTTATTTACAAGAGGGTTATCTCCAGCAGTGTGGGGTGATGGTGACAAGGAGGGGAAATTTGGCCTAGAAGTCCCCTCTAGCATCCCTCAGAATTTTGCCTTTAGTCACCTTTGAGAGCAACGTTTAACCTGTGGAGAAGGGGTCCCTGGCTGGTGGCACTGAACCAGCCTGCCCGTCTTGCTGAATTTACTCCATCACCTCTTCTTCCTCCTCTGACCCCTACTATAGGGTGAGGAGGAGCGAAGTGGGGGAGGCAGGACTTCAGAAATCCCCCCAACATCCAAGTCAGGCGGAGACGCAGACCTCAGACACCCATTTATTCGGGGAAGAGGCATTTCCCCGGTGCCGACTGGGCAGCCAAGAGAGCAAGAATCGGAATGCGCTTTGCAATGCTCGGGTGAGGCGACTCGTAAGGACGTGTGGCTCATTTCCCACCCCCCCGACCCTTTCCCCCCTTGCACCTCCCGGCCTCTCTCTCCCATCTCGGTCCCGTGCCAAGCCCAGCTGCTCGGCTCCGGGTGCTGCTGCAGCTCCCGCTGGCACGGCTGCTGCTGATCGGAGCTGGGGAGGGCCATAATGACGCACCCTATTGGTATTAGAAGACTTCACCGGCTATTTATAGGCCCCCGCCGACCGCAGAAGGCTCTCTGCCTCTCTTTTTCTACCCCCCTCCCTCCGTCTCGCTCGCTGGCTTCAGCTCAGCGCAGGAGGGGGAGCAAAAGAAACGCTGTAAATAAACCAGTGGGTTCAAGCGCAACATTCCCGAGCGCAGCAAGGATCCTGCCCCTTCACTATCGGAATCACACGGCGGATTCAGTCTGAATAAATTATTTCTAGTGCATCGGCTTTTCACTCTGGTGTTCTTTCGTCCCAGGTTTTCAGCTTGGATTTCTTTCTCTTTTTGCTTCCCCCCCACCCCGTCTTTGTGCAGTTTCACTTTCCAGTTCCTGGCATTGGCTCCGCTATTCCTTGGCAGGGCTGGATAAAGCCCAGAGAGGGGGAGACCTCTCTATTGAGCTCTGCAAATTTCCCCCGATTCCTGCCAAGCGATTCCCTGTGTGTCTCTTCCCATACCCAGGCTGAGCCCTGACCCTTATTTTGGCCCACAACATCTTCTGATGCTCTCCTGAGCACAAGGCCACCCTACAGCTCCCACGGTCACTCTCTGAAGGATCCGATCTGAAGATGATCACTCTTAGAAGGATCTGAAAATGATCAGAGGGCTGAGGCACTTCTGCTGTGAGGACAGGCTGAGAGAGTTGGGGGCGTTCAGCCTGGAGAAGAGAAGGCTCTGGGCAGACCTTAGAGCCCCTTCCAGGACATGAAGGGGGCCTAAAGGAAAGCTGGAGAGGGACTCTTGATCAGGGAGTGGAGCAGTAGAACGAGGGATAATGGTTTTAAACTGAAAGAGGGGAGATTTAGATGAGATATTAGGAAGAAATTCTTTCCTGTGAGGGTGGTGAGACCCTGGCGCAGGTTGCCCAGAGAAGCTGTGGCTGCCCCATCCCTGGAGGTGTTCAAGGCCAGGCTGGATGGGGCTTGGAGCAGCCTGGTCTGGTGGGAGGTGTCCCTGCCCAGGGCAGGGGAGTTGGAACTACATGGTCTTCAAGGTCACTTCCAACCCAAACCATTCCATGATTCTGTGATCCACTGGGTGCTGGTTCAGCACCCTATTTCATGCACACATCTCTCCAGCCCCTGCCCTGGTCCCATGCTGGTCGATGAGGACCAAGCTGAGCATGGAAATGGTCAGTGCAGTACCCATGCATCAATCCTGGGCAGTCCTTCAGCGTAGATAACCACAGCAATAAGTTTTAAATCGCTGTTGCAGGAACACAGTCTGTCCCAGTTCGGGGCAAAGGCAGCATTCGGAAACGTGAGTGAAAAATTCCGCATACCTGGGTATGGGCAGCGAGGTAAAAACAATGAATAGTGTCCACAGCAAAGGCATTGATGGAGAAGTAAAGCCATTTATAATCACTTCAGTGAAGTGAAAAATAGAGGTCACTGGAGGTGCACATCCATTCTTTTTTTTAACAAAACAATGCTGATTTTCACAATATTTATTGTCAGAAGCATTTCTAACAGAGACACTCCCGCCTGCGTGCAGGCCCTCAGGTTCACAACAGAGGTAAGCGAGGACAACTGTGGGAATTAAAGCTGTAGCAAGACATTTTCCTTCTGCTTTCTCGTTGAATTAACCATTGCCCTGCCTGAGAGACTGAATTCCTTGAAGCTCCATCAGCTCCCGCAGAGATAAAGCGATCAAGGGGCTCGGGAGTGTCTTCTCGGGAGAGAGGAGTCTTATCCTTAAGTAAATCACTTTACCTCTCTGTTTTTGTATGGTGCCCTGCTCCATGCTTATCTGTTCAGACTGGCAGGCTCCGGGGCTGTCTCCCGCTACTGGGGAGGGATGTAGAGCACCAAACCCAGCCACATCCCCTGGGGGGGGTTGAGGCCTGCAGAGATGCCAGCTTTGAGCAACCTGGTCTGGTGGGAGGTGTCCCTGCCCACGGGCAGGGGGGGTTGGAACTAGATGATCTTCCAGGTCCCTTCCAACTCTAAGCATTCTGTGATTCTATGATTATTGCATCCTTCTCAACCTGGAGGTGCTCCAGCCCTGCCTTGAGAACTGCACGGACACCCTGGAAATGTGGGATAAGCCGGTAAAATTTCAGGATGCTTCCAGAGGGCTGTTTTAAAAGCGGATCGGAACTGACAGCCTACACAGGAAAATTTTGTTTTATTCTCCAGTTCTTGGTTCTTCAGTTTTGGAGAAGCACACTCATAAACCATAAAAGCGAATTATCCCTCCACCAACACAGATCCTGCCTTGACCTTTCTGCAGCATAATTAAAATGTAAAAGCACTTTGCCCGACTGCCACATGACTAAAACTGTTCCTTTCATTTATACCCCACTTTCTGCCAGCACCGATGTGTAAGGAAATCGGTGGTCGCGGCTCACAATGAATGTCTGGTAGCTAGCTAGCTATCCTATGATAAAATCCTGATTTCGAGGGACTTGCAACTCGAGCTGGACAAACACCTCACAGGGTGTAATTTACTCTTGAATTCAGCGCGCTTGTCCACATGCAGCTTAATTTTCTCAAACTTTTGTGTTCAAAATTTGCTCACCGGGTATTTCCTCCAACTAAATCCTATTCTCGGGGACCATAAGAGAGCATCCCCGCTACAAGTACCTGGCATATGGCGTTTGACAGAGGAAGTGTGCTTGGCTCACTGCTATTATTTCTTGCATTTTTGTTGGCGTCCCAGTTCTGCCGCTCCATTCCTAAGCAGGAAAACCCATACGGCCTCTGCCCCTAACGGGCTGCAGTCGGATGACAGCCGGCAGTACGGAGGTGCTGCGGGTAATCTTAATGCTTCTGGCACACTTGGCTGGGGAAATTTGCGAAGAAATACCCGTTAGGCATTTAAGAGTGTGAAAGTTCTGCTAGTTTCTATGATAAATACCGGGGGGGGGAGGGAAAGAAGATATTTAAACTGTGGTTCAGACTTCGGACTTAAAAGTGACGTGTTCAGTATTGTATTTTTATATAATAAATGCCACGTGGTTTCTGGTAATGGAATAATACAAGCAACTCAGCACATTATACATTCATGTATTAGATCAGAAATGTTTGTAAACCAGGCAATGAAGCTGATTGAGCGGAAGGACTCACAAGATGCTAGTGAAGTGATTTGAGAATTACATGAAAAGTTGGTGTTTGACAGTCCTGTGCGGGGACACAGTGAGCTCTGACAGCCGAAAGTGTTAACCAACAGAAGCAGCGTGGTGTAAGGCACGCCCCCGCCTTTACACGCAAACCCGCGTGTAAACGGCACGCTTTTGGGATAAAAAACATTTGAGATTTTTTTTTTTTTTTCCTTTAGGTAAAGGAAGGTCTGTTTTCTTGCAACAAGAACTCTGGATCTCCTCTCTGGGTTATTTGCTAAGCGAGGGGATCAGGAACGCAACGCTGAACTGCTGGAGCACGCACATTAGCCTGATTATGTGACACGAGTAACGACATTGAACTTAAATCTCAGCCTTTTAAACTGCACAATTATATTGTATGTCCTGTAATAAACCCAATAATTTTCATCTAACTATTTAGAAAGATTGAACCTCGTTTAAGAGAAGTAAGTGTATTACACCTTTGTTCCCAGTTCTACCAAACAATCGCCGACAAAGAAAGAATAAAAAGTATCTG
The DNA here is from genome assembly GCA_013398915.1 of Dromas ardeola. Lineage (NCBI taxonomy): Eukaryota > Metazoa > Chordata > Aves > Charadriiformes > Dromadidae > Dromas > Dromas ardeola. The sequence continues at coordinate 3,853 of VYZM01011090.1, read as the reverse complement.
AAGGTCTATATGAAAGGTTTAAAATGGCAACTGACTCTATCTCAGCACACGGTATTGTTATTTCCTTGCTCAATTCGGATGGTCTCCAAGAATCTAGAAGCTCGTTGCAGCTGGACAGTGTTTATAGACATATGGCAGAGGATGGTTTTCAAAGGAATTTAAATATTGCAGGGAGCGGTTTTATATTCCAGGGCCCCAAGTTTGCTTTGTGATAGCGGTTTGCTTTCACCGTTGCTCAAGAAAGGAGCCCTCTGTTCAGAGGGAAATGCAGGAGGTGTGAAGCGAACAAATAAAATGTTACATTTTCCATCCCTGGCACAGCAGAGGCATCGGAAGCAGCACAGCCGAAAAAGAGAGCAGGGCTGGATCAACAGGAGAGATACACGACCTGAACGAATCAGACGTATAATACTGGTTTGCATTTCCCTGAGTCGACAAACATAAATTAACACCCGGTAAGATGACTGTCTTTTTGAGATAAAAATTTTGCTTTCCATGAATACCCTCTAAAATGGGCTTAAAATTCTTTCCATGAACATTTCTAGCCACTAATCTAATTGACTGGAATGTTTTTGAACAGCAAACACAGCTGAAGGAAATTCACTGCTTTTATTCACATATAAGTGAGTATTTGCAGGTTTTTAAAGGTATTCCCCGAGGTCAATAACTAACTAAACAACCTGATTTTGTAAACAGCTATCGTGCAGTAAAAAAGCCAGGCTCTGAGGTCTTTGCATGGAAGCTATCTACCAGGTACGCTCAAAAGAGTATTTTTAGCAAGTGTTCCCTTGAACACCATACTCGCTTTCCGACTCTAGATTAATTGTAAGCAGTTTTTGAAGCAGTTTGGTGGAAATGCTGCAATTTCTAAACCCGGCCTAACTGAAGAGTAGCTCGTCTCAGTTAAGCCGAGGCAAACGCGCTCCTAAACATCTGGCCCAAACCAACCAAACTCGCAAAAACCAAAAAAAAAACCCACCCCCAAACAGAAATCACCTTGGGCAGCGGGCCGTGTTTTCAAACTTTTTCTCTGTCGCTGCGAAATTGAGATTTTTTTAAAAGTAAAAGCCGAGATCTCCAGATAATTGCTTCCTCGCCGGCACTGGCCCTGAAGAAAAACTGCCGTTTATTGGGAAAGCTGCGGCGCGGCGATGATATGAAATATTAGCTCGGTTGCTGTCTCTGGAAGCACATGGGCACGCGGAGCCCCCGTAGTAAGTTGTAGCGGCAGAGCAGGATGATTGCTTGTAGACTTTTCGCCCTCCAGAAGAAATCGTGCCCAAATCCGCGAGCTCCGTTTCTGTCTCAATTCCGTTAGAATATTGCCGTTAAAGAAGATACAACCACTAAAAAGACCATCTACCCTGAAATTCCCACCCCTTTCGGTTCTTTGAAGAGGGGAGGGGTGTGTGTGTGTGTGTATATATATATATATATTTATTTCACTATCATTGAATGGTAAATACTCTGTTCTTCATTTTATTTGCCAAATTGCACCGAATCTGATGCAAAGCCCTCTTTTCAGAGCATTCAGAAGTTGCTGAGCAGGAATCTGTGTGCAAGCACTGCTGCAGGCTGCAGAATCTTCCAAGTATTTTAACCTATGGCAGGAAAAGAAGAGAAAAACAAAACCAAAAACAAACAACCCACCCCCAGATCTTAAATTCTCTGCTTTTGCTATCAATATGGGGATCACTCACAAAAATCCTTTCTTATTCCCAATGATTAGCTAAAATGAATCCTTACATTTTGGGCTTCAGTGGAAACAGGGCTGCGCCAAACAAAATGCAAGTTCGCCTTCATCAATCTTAATGCAAACAGCCAAACGCTCAGAAGAGCAGCAAACTGCAGTATGTGTAAAATAAAATGCAATAAAATAACAATAGGGTGGATTCAGTTTATTCTAATCCAAGAGCAGTTAAAACAAGAGCATTCACAATAGCAGAGCTCAGCAGATTCCAATGGGAAAGGAAATATTAGTCAACAAATCCTCAAAGTTTTATGAACGTGCCAGTCGGGGTGGGGAAGCCTTCAGATGCTTTCAAAGCAGGCTGAAGAAGCAGGGAAGATGGGGTAGTTATTAAACACCGTTATTCCCCCAGTTTTATCTTAGAATTGAAAGATTTACAGCTTTATGCAGCTGATGAGCAGAGCAGCGCCACTGCCCAAGGAATTCTGCATGTAAGGAAAACTCCCTGAAGCCTCAGCATGATGGTGCTGGTGTTGGGAAAAACCTTATAAAATAATATGGCTAATTTCTTAAAATTCACTGTGTGCCAGTGCTATATGCTTGGGAAGGTCTAAGACCCCCCCTTGTGCTCTTTCTTTGATGAAAGAAAAAAATCCCACTCAAACACAACCAAAGCTGCATGCCACTATTTTTTTTTTTGCCTTTTTTTTTTTTTCTCCTTTTTTCCCCTCTGACATTACGGCCTCGATGGTCTTATTCACTCATAGAATCGTTCAGGTTGGAAAAGACCCTTGGGATCATCAAGTCCATCAACCCCACTCTACAAAGTTCTCCCCTACACCATATCCCCCAACACCACATCTAAGTGACTCTTAAACACATTCAGGGATGGTGACTCCACCGCCTCCCTGGGCAGCCTATTCCAGTGTCTGACCACTCGTTCTGTGAAGACTTTTTCTTCCCCTTTCATGTTAGAGTAATTTGAGTTCCGTCCATCCCAGATTTCTTGCAGGACACTAAGGGCAGCTGGCAGGATGATGCCTGAGATGCTAAGAGACAACTCTGAAAGCTGTTTTTTTTCGTGTGTGTGTGTGATTCAACATTACTGTTACAAATGAAAAGCTGTGAAATCTTCGCTCCCCGTATTTAGTCCCACTATTTCTAAAGTGAAAAACAAAAACAAATTATTGCAGGTTACAGTTTTTCAGCTCTTCAATTATGGTGAATGCCAAAATAAGGAAAAAAAAATAAATCTATATTTATAGCACTCTGTCCAGGGAACAAGTTTTTAAAGCAAACAAAACTATATTTTTTCAGTCTGGGAAAATGCCAATGTAGTCCCTTATTCTGGTAGTGTTATCTCATTATCTTACAGAAGTCTTAACAGCTATGTTATGCTTTTACTGCAAAAAAAACAGGTCTTAAGTTTAAGAGTTTATAAATAGATATGAAGAAGCGAAATACAAGTTGAACATCTAATTCCCTTCACCGGGATTAAATTTTTGGTAAGGCTCCAGTATTTGTTGGAAACTCCTAGCGGGCATTACTTCCTCATTCTACCCAAAATAAATTCCTCCAATATTAAGCACTTGTGAAAACAATGTTGCTTTTTCACACTACTGATACCGCTCCTATCTGTCGATTCCCCCAGAGCAGCACAAGAGGAATTGCACTTTGTAACGAAGCTGTCAGCATTATTACTTTTATTTTTTCATTCATTTGGTCTAACTTCAACATCACGCCGGAACCCGAGATGAGCTTCGTTCTCTAAAAAATCTGTCAGAACAAAAAAAAAAAAAAACAAAACACAACAACAAAAACAACTAACAGAGCAAAAGGTGGGGAAGGGGAAATACTCAGATCTTGAGCCGTGACACCCGTCAAATACAAGCAAAACCCAACTTCCCACTCCCAAACCCCGGGGCCCCGATGGAAGCCGAGGCTTTCACAGCAGAGCTGGCTGCAATCGGCCTCCCCCCCCAACCCGCTTCAGGCTTTTTACCTCCCGGCCGGCGCCCGGCCAGCCCTTCCCCGCCCGGTGCCAGCGGGGCCGCCCCGGCTTCCCCTGGAGCAGGCCCCAGCTCCGGCCTCCTTCCTCCCGCGGGAAACGACCTTGGCTGGGCCGCGTCGCCCCGGGCCGAGCCCCTCTCCGCCCCGGACATC
>VYZM01011089.1:36173-105704 GCA_013398915.1 Dromas ardeola | reverse complement strand
AAAGAAGAGAGAAAGAAAACAAACCAAGTGGTGCAATCACACACCACCTCCCATGGGTAGGCAATGTCCAGCCAGTTCCTGAGTAAAAGTCGGTTAAACCCCCTCTTTTCCCTTTTTATTGCTGACCATGATGCTATATGGTATGGAATATCTCTTTGGTTAGTTTGGGTCATCTGCTTGGTTGTGTCCTCTCTCTACCCATTGTGCACCTCCAATCTATTCAGCAGGGGGAGGGAGTGAGAAACAGAGAAGGCCTTGGTGCTGTGCAGACACTGTTCAGCAGTAGCTACAACATCATTGCATTGTCAGCATTATTTTGGTCACAAATCTAAACCACAGCAACATATGAGCTGCTATGAAGAAAGTTAACTGTATCCTAGCCAGGCCCAGTAAAACACGTTACTGTTGGAGATGACTGAAGCTCTCCAAAGCATCTGCACTACATACAGCAGCGAAAGTAGTTTCATACGCAGCCTTCAATGCAATAAAAATTTATTCGAGAAAAAATATGAAATCTTCCATTCTGTTCTTCGCCTGAAAGAACTGCAGGATTAGTCTGCAGTCTCCTTTTTCACTGCAAAGAAGGCAACTTTATTTGCCCTATTTTTTGCCAAAGGTTCAGTTTTCCCCTGCTTAAAGTGACAAAATCAGAAAACACACCTAGCAGTCTACCAATTTTATTAAAAAAAAAACCCTACAAACACCACCACTCCACCCCAAATTCTGGAATTTCCAGTTGGTTGTATGACTTGAGTAAAAGTTATGAAAATTTATTTTACTAGTTAATGTCACATCTTTTAATTGTCTGCTGCCTGGTCTGAATAGCCACAGTCCTTATGATCTTCTGAAGCCAATTCCATAGGTCCTTTGAGCTTTGTCCTACCTGTTTGCAAGTATGGCAGCCTGAGCTGAACCCCATGTTTAGAAAAATAGGTCTTACATGATGTATTTCAGTGGCAATATACAAAAGTTGATGTTATTTTCCTGTCTATACCTCTCTATATGTTCTTTGCTTTTTAGACTTATAGTAGGCAACGGTCTGAGGTTTGCAGTCCAGATGTCTAAATTGGTGCTAATTTTTGGTCTAAATTTTTTATCAATGGATAGAGTTCCGAGAATCATAATTAATACATGAAGAATGAAATATCGAATCATTGCTTCTCCTTTCCTCTACAAGGGAGACAAGAGAATATAATCAAGGCTAAAGGTAATTTTCTGGTCCCCACTTGAAGGCTTCAAAAAGACATATAGACTCACTCCCACCTTTGATCATCTTTTCCAAAGACTAATCACCCTAACTGATGAAAATTAGAAATAAACCGTGCAAGTTAGAATTTGTCAATTGTTAATTTGTAGCTATTTGTTTATTATGCTTTTCTCCACCAGATGAAGTATCACCCTTAGTATCCAGGAATTCTTCTCTGTAAAATACTTAATAAATGCCATTTAAAATACCTCTTGATTTTCTTTTTCTTAAATGCGTTTCATATTTACTGTATGAAATGTGGCAGGCTCAAATCAGAGCTGATTCCAGATTTTCTGCCCTGGCAATTTCAATTTCCTCAGAAATGAGGTAGGAAGAATCAGTTGTGGTGGTGGGAATTTAGGGGGAGTCCAGGAGAATGGCATCAGTAGGCTGTTGCCAAGGAAGCGAGGCTCGGCCTTTGGGTATGAAGATAGTGGCTGCAGAATCTATGGTGCTTTTTACCGGGTGGGCAGGACAAAGGCACATAAATAGGAACTTTCAGAAATTTGGCCTTAAGAAGTGAGGCTGGAAAGGATCAGCGGTATTTCACGTAGCTGACTGTTTAACGAGTGAGTAGTGTGAGTGTGCTGGGTGAGGAAAGAGAAGAACGACTGCTGAGTTTCTCCTGACCCAACCTAGATCATGCCCCTCCTGGCACTTACGGGACTTCAGAGTCTCTCTGTGGATCCTTGCTACTACTCCTAAATGAAGCTCCACCTCTTCCTCCCCTCTTCTCTGCTTCACAAGCTGATGGGAAATGAAGGCTGGAGAGGAAGAGTTTGGGCATGTAATACTGCTGCTGCAGAGGTAGAAAGTGTGTGGGATGGGGTCAGACACCTGAGATGAAAATCATGAGTACGAAGACATTGTTGTTCCCTATATCCTTGAATGAGTGAGAGGTAAGAACACTCTTTTACATTTCTGTGTAGGAAAGCATACAATTCTGGAGATGATTCCTGCCTAATACTGGAGAAATCAAGCTGTTCGTTCATATATGAATGCTTACCTGCATCGATAAAACTATACACTAAAGGAGGAACAGTTGGCCTCCTGCATAATATTTGTCTCAATTCTTTGGCCTTTATCGATACGTATATTTAAAGCAAAAAGAACATTGTTGAAATCCACATGTCCACTATGGTATGAAATGGCAGGAAAGGTATGAATGAGGCTGTTTTAATCCATAGGGAAGGAATAAGAGGCACTGAGCAAAAGTAAAAGAGGGGGTTTTTCAGATCAATTTCACAAAAAAACTTATGGCCAGTAGGTGGTACCATTATTCCAAATAACAAACAAGGAAAAAAAAAAGGCTGGAAAGCTGAACATTGGCTCAAAAATGTGAGTATTTCCCCTCCCTGTTAGCCGCGGCAGACTCCAGCATAAGCTCTATAAAGAGGGCTGGGCAAGGCTAATAAGGGTTTGGGCAAGGCAGCTGTATGTGAACTGTGAAAGGGTACAAAGGGTCAGGTTCTGTTACTGACAGGGTCTTGTTGCTGGAATTAGACACTGTAGTTTTCCGCAGTAAGAAGCTTTAACTATCTTGGAAATAAGCTTTTATGCATTCAGCAACTTGATATTCACACTAAGTACATAAACCTCTGACCCACAGATTGTACTACTGGTGAATATGATAAACTCAATAAAGCTAAAAGATGACTTAAAACTTTATGCTTAATTTGTGAGAACATTACAACCTTTTTTTTTTTTTTAGACTGAGACAAGCTTCTTTATTATTATAGACAATTCTTAGAACATGGAAGGAAGTTATGCAGAAAAGTGAGTTTAATAACATAGAACATTAATTAGTCAATGTACTGTTCCTTGCAGATACACACATTGAAATGATTAGGACAAAACATCAGTGTCTATGAAATAAAAGCCAGGCACAAAGTGTTACAGTAGAATGGACAGCCTTTCAAACCATTCCTCAAGTTTTTGTACAATGACTTGAAATTAGTAAAACAGCAAACTGGCAGTAAGTGTTAAAACATCGGTTTGAGTAGTCTTTGGAGTGGAAGTGTGGGGGGAAATTGAACTAACGGACAAAACCATAGGATACGTGTCACTCAATCAGTCCACTGAACACGGGAAGTCTTGTCTAAACCAGTTATCCATGTCCCATTACAGCCTCTTGCAAGAGAAGTACTCTGAGAGGTTGTCATCTCTTTGGCACTTAACCTAGCATGGAATGAATAGCTCCCTGGAGACAGCATCTCTCTCTACTGACTATAGATGTTCCTATACTGGTTATCTTAAACCGGATGCTTCAGCCTTAGGTTGCTTTAATATTTAGTTTTATTGATGTTTTTTATCACAAAGAAAAGTAGTAATACTTGGCCACCAACTGGCACTTCTGAAGGCTGTTTATTACCTAACATCCCATACCCTATTGATCAGCCTTGGATTTCAGATGTCTCCAGTACTAAATAATATTTAAAATGGCACTGAACATCTACTCATGAAGATGAATCCTGCCCAATAACAATTACAAACTTTTCCCATTTATTCACCAGAATCAAGTTAAATGCGTTTGAAAATGCTGAAAGGTTAGGTTATTTTTCTTTTCCCATTTTCTTGTCTTTGATTTTCTTAATTTTTAATTTAAAACAAGGAGAATTGCAAATGTGAGATATTGTGAGTACAACATCTCTGATATTTTTACACTAATCTGAAACAAATTAAAAAAAAAATCTCAGTGAAAAAAAATGAGACTGTGTAATCAAATAAATGGAGTAGGCTGATAACACCCATATACATCGGCTTCATTGGAAAATAACTTCTGAACCGAACTCAACTTTAGGCATTTTAAGATGCACATAACTCAGAACCCAGCATTCACACTGAAAACCTGCATGTAATACTAGTAGAGATTTGGTGTCTCCAAACCTAACTTCGTCAGTATCTTCTATTCCAGAAACAAAAAAAAAAAAAAAAAAAGGAAATATCGTTTAGTCTGAATTGTTGGCTTCTTTAAGTGACAGGTCAGAGAAAATTATTCATGTGAGTGTAAATTTTATCGGTTCGCATTCTACATCTCTGTTTTCTCTATTCTCTCCTGCCTTCCTGAATCCATCTGATACTGATCTATGCTATGGCTGTCTGGCATCTCTCGGTCTCTACTTGACTCCCAATGGGCCTGGCTTCACTAGAAGCATTTTTCCCACCCCTGACATTTTTTTTAAATTGCTTTACTAAAGGTCATAACTTTTGTGTCCAGCCCTCTATGAAATGGAAAGGGTTGATGTAGTTTTATCCCTTCCAGCCTTACAATCTCTCTCCCATCCTATAACAGAGTTTTTCTGATATCATTATTTTAAAGCTGAAAGCTCCAGTTCATCTTGCAAACAGAAAATTGGAGTTATTTTACAAAACTATGCGATTCCAAGTGTCCTTTTCAATCTTAAAAATAAATAAGTGATTAAGGAAATTACATTATAAAATTGTAAAAGACTTAATTCAATTAGTCTTCTGTTTTCTGCCCATAGTTTTACAACTGTTTTTTCCCCACAACATTCCGTCCACACTGCCATGACTTTGCATCCTCTCATTTTGAAACTTGTTTACTGACAATGAAGTCTGCCTCCACAGTTGTCTTCTGCTCACAGTCTTGAGTATCTTGGGGGAAGTAGGAACCTTCACACAGTAGTGGGCAGTATGGGATGTGCTGCAGGTAGACATCTAAACACAGAAACTGGGACAACTCCAAGGTCCTGCAAAAGTGTCTGTGCCTGTTCTCTTCAATCTCACGCACTCTATTGACAATTATCAATGACATGCCATACACGTTTATTTATGTTTATGCCTTTGGTATATAATAAAAATATCCATGTGTTTATGAATTTTGAAAAAGAATTGATAAGCTCTAATTGGAAGATTTTTTTAGTACAACCATATGATTGTTCTTAGGTTTTCTGGTTTTAATTTTCTTAGCTTATTCATAAAGCTGCTGGTTTATACTCAGCTGTCTTTAACAGACTGCTAGCAACAGCGTTCACCTCTGGCTATGGAGAATTAAAATCCATACCTGGTATTCAAATAAGTCCTAATTTATGCATGTCAAGCTGAAGTTCCCAAATCAGTATGATTTTACAGTGTGGAAAATGCTGGTCTATAACAACAGTTAGCAAAAATGTAGCAGGAGATATAAATGAAATTAAAGAGAATTTAATTACAGGAATTGCTTTTTAAGATAGATAACCTAATAGGCCATTACTATTTTGGGGGGGATTTTCTTGTGGCCATGAGATTATATTTTATGTAAAATTATAAAAGGCCAAAGAATAAGAAAAATCAAAACAAAATGTTTGCAGCTGAACAATGAGAAGACATGGAGACCTGGGCCTGGCTCGTGGTCGTCATATAGTTTTACTTTATGGTCTTGGTAACTCTTAGTATTTCTCTGCTTTGTGTCATCTGCTTGGATTAACACTTCTCTCTTTCTCTCCTTGATTTATTGTTTTTTATATCTTTAGATGTGAGACAATAAGATTATTATATGTGCTAATACAGACACTAAAGGAAAGGGATTACAAGTATCTCAGGGGCTATAGACAACTGCTTAGTCATTAACTAGACAGTGTCTTCTTTCCATCTAACTGAACAACATTAGCTCCAATCCCTCAGCTATGCTAGGACAAGCACAGATATGGACAAATGGTAACTGAACTAACAATGAAGTTATTATTTTTCACTTGGTTATGATCTGTATTTTATTCCTCCCTTTAATTCACTATCTATCTGACTCATTTGATACTTGTACCAACACAGTGCAGGGAGGTGGTGGAAAGACAGAAACACAAGTGGGGCAGGACCGCAAAACCCTGTTTTCAGATTAGGGGATATGGTGGTAACTGATTATAATTAAATTTTGCATAACTCCGAAGAGAATTTCTTAAAAAAACATCAATGCCAACAGTGTTTTGGTTTTTTTCATGGCTATTGTCTCAAAGTGCCATCACTAAGACTAGTTAATGATTAGAGATAATTTCCAAATTAGAGTGTGAACAAAGACCTGTTGAAATGAAGGCATACACTGCTTTTCATTTCAGTGGGTTTTGGATTGTTTGATATATTTTAGATAATAGAATATTTTGGGAGCACTAGAAACACCTGAGTCATGCTTTGCTTTGTTAGTGACTGTCCCCTTCTCTCATCTGATTCCTCTTCAGCAGCAGTGGAACTGTACCTTCAGGCTCAAGGAATAGTTTAAGCTAAAGAAATTTCTCTGCTTTGCCTGTTTAGATGTAATCCAGTGTGCCACCCTACATGCTCACTACTAAAGCATGGCAGGGCATTCCAAAGGAAAAATGCCCTTCAATAACAGTGTTCTGGCAGTTTAGCCCCACTTCTTTGTCTATCCTTTCTTTTGGAGTAGTAAAAAAGAAAACACAAGCTCAATTTACCAGATGAACTGTTTCTTACAAATAGTTCCCATTCTGATAAAGGAAAAAGAATAAAAGCAACCTCCAAAGAGAAGCTGTTAGCATGTCCTCACCTGGATTCCAGTACAGCTGAAAAAGGAAAAAAAAAAAACCACAAAAAACCACCTCAGGTTCATAACAGACAGTGATTGCTTAGACACAACAGAAAACTAAAAAAAGCATCTGAGGGGGGAAAAAAAAAAGGTGCATTAGCACTTAGGAATATGTTGCAAATAGCAGTCTGAGTGCCAAAAACACTGTTCTGAGGTGCCATATGGGAGGAAAGAATCTGTTTCCCAACAAAAGGGATAAAAAATGATCAATTCTCCTGAAGGCTATAAACATTTTTTCTAATTGTTTCTTTGTGTCTCTCACATTTTTGTCTGAAAACTTCAGTGAACTGAAGCAATCAGGGAGAACAGAAATAATTCGTGATTATGAAATTTTATGTTATTAAAGACCAAAACCTGAAAACTGGGTCTATTAACACAAATGCAGCGAAGGCAATTAAGCTACTGAATGCAGTATTTTAGAAATGTGGGACAAGCAGAAGAAGCTCTCATAAGAGTCCTAGTAGATGTGCATCCCATGTATGAAATTATGAATTTTATCCTTTGGACTAAAGACTGTTTTGGAAGACAGGTGCTATTTATAGCTCATACCAAGATGAGGAAGGAGGAAGGAGGTTCCTGAGATGCAAACGTTCAGATTCTTGGGAGATCTGCTTTAGCACTTGCTTTTGTGAGAGAGAAGGGAATTTAAGTCTCTGGTTTCTTATTCTGAGTTAAACTAAAGGTCCTGTTTCCCTTAAAAGGCTTTTGAAGCTATTTTAATCATCTTGATCTATTTAATTATAGCATTAAATTGAAGAAAATAAAATAAAGAAGGAAAAAAATTAGGTATAGCTTTTGTTTTTCAACTAGTATTGCAAGTAGTTATTTGCACCAGGGTAATTCAGATAAGCATCTGGCCCACAAACAGTCCTGGCACAGGGAAAGATTTGTTGGGTTTTTTTTAAGAACTAGGAATTTTTCCAAGACATCCTGACTACTGGGAGCAGAGCGTCTGACCAAAGTATGCTCACCAGATGGTAGATGTTTCCATGTGGGTAAATATTAAAAAGTTCTAAATCTATGCAAACTGGGAAGTAAGGGTGGGAAAGGTTTGCTGTTGTTTTTCAGTTTTAGTTGCCTCTGCAACTAATAAATGTGGGTGGAAAAAAACCCTGAGAAAAGCTAAATTTAATGAAAAAATAAAAAAAAAAAAGGTCTCAACAATTTGTTGCCGGACCTATTGTTAATGACAAATTTGGGAAACTTTAGAGTTAAAAGCTTTTTTTTAATTCTGTTTTTTTTTTTCTTTTCTTTCCTTAATATCTTTATTACTTTGCTATTCCAAAATTTACTGCACAAAAATGTGATAGGTCCACAACCAATGGCAAGAAGGGTGGTTTTGTTTTGGGGAAGGAAATGTTAAAAAACAGGAGCCTGTTTTAAGGGCCAGCTGAAGGCTTTGTGCAACCAGGTCCCTGCCAGTCACTCCTGCCTGGTGGGGCAGAAGCAGAAGGCGGTGTGGGGCAACGCCACTGACATGCCATGTCGCCAGCATATTTAAAATACTGATGAAAGTAGGTTTGCGCAAAGACGTTTCACTGAGTGGTGGCTTTGCTGAGCTCTTCCCTTCCACCAGCTTCATTGCTGGGGCTGTGACTTTAAGCAAAGTGAGGAGAGGGGGATGCAACAGAAGCTGGCGAGTGGTAAGGTTTTAAACCACTGTAGCTGTGTCTGGCTGGGTGTGAGTCGGAGGCCTATGGTGCTATAACGTACGCCCAAGGAGTCCTTGAGGTGATGTAGCATGCCAGGTTTGGCTTCAGTACCCAGTCTCAGCAGGAGCAGACACCTCTCTAACTTAAACATCTGCATAAATGTTTGCTGGGTTAGTGATTTATCCCAGCTTTAAAACCACGTAGGCAGCTAGAGGGTACATCTACACAGCACGGCGTAGTTCGACCAGAAAGCAAGCTGGCTTACATGACAGAAGATTTATAGCTGAAGCGGCATAGCAAAGTAGTGCGAAGTTAATAGAAAAGTTCCCACTAAGTGTGATGAGCTTTAAATCACGTATCCACAGAGGCACATGAAATGGAAGAAATGTCACAGTGAAAAGGCAGGACAGCAGGAGAAAACGTTCTTTAGCTTTCTTTGTACTGAACTTGAAATATCTAAGACAGCTTCTAATTCTCTCTCTCACGCTCCCTTGTCTTCCAGAAACCTATTGCTTACAATGCCTTTCTGTTTATTTGTTTGGGTTTTTTTACTGTGTGAGTTTGTGCCTGCAGTGAATGAGGGAATAGCAAAATCTGGATATGAAGAAGGTGAAGACAGAAATAGGTGATGTAGAAATACAACCATTTTTTCCACCCCTCAGGAAATCTATGTCTATGAAAATAAATAAATAAAAACAACTACTAGCCACTAATTATGAAAACAAGGAGACCAGAACTTTACAATATTTTCTTGGCTAGGACTATGGAACACAGCTGTTCAATCTTTAATAAGCATAAAAAGATAAAAGTTCATTGGACTAAATGCATCCAAACCTGATGGGAATCTGACTTAATTTTGTGGAGGTGATGGAAATACATGATATAAAGAAACTGGGTTTCATGAAGCAGAGCTGGAGAACTGCCTTGCTGCTCGCAGAAGAAATGAAAGTTTGGGAAAGGGAATTTTTCCAGTAAGATGGTCTTGTGCATTTTTTTTCTCACAAAGGCCTGAAATAAAGATGCTCTAATGTTTTTTTGGAACAGATAAATACTTAAATATACTTTTATGACTTAAATACGTTTTCTCAAATATGCTATAAGTACAATGGTAGAATCCAGTTTCATACTAGAATACACGTGTGCTTCCTAATCCCACACTCTAGAGTGTTTATGCTAAAGCAATTGGAAAGAGCAAATGCATTTCCTCAGTTTAAAAAAGAAAAAAAAAGTTTTCAAATAGAACAAGACAAGAAAAATATTTTATCAATAGTTTATGGTCAAGGTAAATGTATTAATTATAATCAACAGTCAGGAAAAGTAACATCTGTTTACAAAATACATGCAACAGCTTGGCAAGAGATATTACCCAAGAGCTTATATTGTATGGAACTGGCTTAGTATCAGAAGAAAGAGTGATTAACTGTAGAAAAGTTAATGTCCAAATTATTTCTGACACACTGCTTTGATCAAAAAATGGTTTCTCTCCTTAGCCAGAGAGCTTAAAGTCTTTGGTGCAGAAGGCAGCTATAGATTTTTTTGCAACTATTTTATTCAAACACACACGCACATGCACACACTTTCTTACCTAAAAGGCCTTACCCGACTTTTTGTTTGTTTTTTTTTTTTTGTGTGAGGAGCAGTTAACAAAAATATGCTTGAGCAAACACTTTATCTCCTTTGAGGGAACATATTGCATATCTCATTTTGAATGCTTAAAAAAAAAATATATCTTTGAAAAAATTTGCTGGCTATGTTGTGTCATTTATTCCCCAGATATAAGAGTTTCTGCATAAACTAAAAGTAACCCTTTCCAAAAGAAAAATACGAGTGTGCAGAGGGGAGCGAGCTGAGGTATCAGGCAGAAGGGAGACCGCATGTTGATTTTAATATACAATTTTGAGGGAGAGAAGGGAGGAAACATACGGAAGAAATTGCATCTTTGAAAGGTAGCAGGCAACCACTAGAGAGAAGACCTGGTTTGTTTTTTTTTTTTTCCTTCCTTGAAAGATGCTATTCAGCGCTGTGGAGGAGAGAAACCTGGCTCACTTTGCAAATGCAAAACCACACTGCTGCCAGGAACCATTTGCAGGAGAGATTCACAAAACCAGTTTGCTTTACGAGATTCTCACAAAGGTAAAAAGGTACGCATATAATTTTGACACAATCAAATAGTGCACCCTTAGAGTTAATACAGCAAAAAAAAGAATCAGCACTTCCCTCTTTAAAAGGTGTCTCTTTATAGCATGCTTATTGTCTTCTCAGCAGATGTGGCATTTAAATATAGTGAGCAATGACCAAAGGAAGGAAGTAATTCTGAGAAATAAATGACAGTAACAGTCCCAGTTTCCTGAATGGAGGTGAAAGTGGTTTGGCAATATTTATTCATGATGTTCATTTATTCAGTATTGAAATTAAAGAGAGAGGGAGGGAATGCTTGTGTGTGCTGGTGAAAGCGTAACATGACATGAGAATAGACTCTAAAGTTGCAGATGAACTGAAATATCCCAAGTGGCATCAGCACAAAGCCAGGGACTTCCAGTAGCAGCAACTGTTGGCGTAAGGGTTTAACTTACGACTTAAGATCTCTGCTCTTAGTGTTGCATGGCATACTAAGGAAAAAAAGCCAGAACATTTTAAATTGCAGCTCTAAACTTCAGTTTGAGCAGGAACTCTAAATCCAGGTTATCAGAACAAGGTGAACATACATTTGAGAAAGCGAAGTATACAATAACGCGTTGTCAAATTTCCTTTAAAGTGTGCTTTTTCCTCTTGAGTTATATGCACTTTTGGCCCAATTTAAATGAATGAAAATGTGGTAGCTACAGTTAAAAGAAAACTGAAGAGTACTATGGTTAAAGAGAAGGGCATTAAGCCAAAGGGTCTTTTACATTTATTTCCAAGAATGTTACAGGTATTGTAGCAAGGATAGTTACTGCCCCTTGTTACGTTTCTGCCCCGACTCTGGTAGACGTAAGTATTCCAGTGCTGCATTACAGCAGGCTGGACAGACAGCCAATATTGTTCTTTGTGTACAGCATCAGTGTGTGTGCCCAAGGCAATGCTTTTGAAAACTGAATCTATTATTTTTGTTGAGACAACAAAAAAGACCAGTTCTAGGGGCCAAGGATTAATACAATGACGGTACTCTGACAAACCACCACCTTTAAATGATAAGTTAGTTTAAGTGCAATCACAGAACAGAAATATACACGCATAAGAATTATTTAACCTTTTCTTGCCATTATGGTATTTTCATCTCTTTTACTTAAATTGCTCAGCATAGATGAAGCCTGATCACAACGAAACCTTTGAACCTGATTTTAAAAATTAGAAGTAGATCTTTTACATAGCAGTTATTTTTTTCCTGGTAATGTCTTTTTGAATTTCTTTACTCGATGCAGTTATCTAGGAAGAAAACCCACTCTAATAACACCAAGGGAGAGACCAAGAAACTGAACATTCTGCTTGTGCTGGTTTTCGAAAAATGGTACGTGTCTGTTAAGAACTGGGAACACTTCATAAAGTACAAACAAAGTATCTTTGAGACTGAGAATTCACAGCCTGAGATTTCCATGGCTGCCAGGCAGGTTTTCCTGAACTGGCAAAAGCAAAACCAATGTCAATGAGTAAATAGCAAGAAAGAGGGAAGGCAGCTATTTAACCAACTGAACGGAGGAAATGAGCATCAGCTTTTGATGTTCAGCTTTACTCATTAAATGTGAAACTCTTACGTAAGCCCAGCAAAGGGCTGGCAGAGGGTTTAATTAGCAGTATAACCCTACTTAAAGTGCTTTCAAGTTCTATGTGGAATTTTAAGAGCCTTTTTACAACTGTCAGGACAAAGTGGGGTTTTATTTGAGAATTTGTAATAGGTAGTATGACAGTTGAAAAAATATCTAGAAATGTGGCTGAAAAATAGCCTAATATCTGCCCCGATGCCAATTCATTTTTATGACAATTTAAAAACAAGCTACTATTATGAACATGTTATTGTAATTAATCTTTCTCTGTACTTAATTTTATTGTTAAACTATCATGTAATAAATAAAGTTTTAAATTCAAGATGCCTTATTTTAGAGCTGAAAAAAGATATTTTAATTGAAATTGCAAGATAGTATTTATGGAGAAGATACTGAACATTCCTGCTGTGACAATTGGTGCTGCTGATAGGAAATTATCTGTAAAGGTTTATATGTATTATATATTTTTATCTAGATTTGTATGTATTGTAAGTAATCATGCAAAAGAAACAGATCTCCCGTATCTTTAATTATCTAGGAAATGAACGTTCAGGCCAAACCACTTGCATAGCCTTCCCACCATAGTTAGTAGAGAGAAACAGACCTTGGACAACCATTGTATGCTGAGATGACTCTGGATGTGCTCCTCTTTCTCTCCATTTTCAGCAGCAATCTAGCCTTAGTCTACATGCCTGACTGTGCTGCTAAAGGGCATGAATACGTAGGTGACACAGAATGTATTTGCTGTGACAAAACTAGTAAAAGAGGCAAGAACTTGGAAAATGCCATCCGGAGATAACAAAATACATCTGTTTGGAGACAATTTTCATTTCAGCCTTCCAGGATGGCTAAAACTAAAATGGAAAAGGTATGACAAATATTTGTTTATATCAAAAAACAATTATTTTACAAAATCAACATTTTCAGTCTTTTATGATATGTAGGTCAATTCTGCTTATACTACAGGAAGTAAAAATTCTGTGGTTTTCATCTCCAAGGACTAAGGAGAGAAGAGCAAGGATTAAGGCCCTTGTTTTACTTCATCTGAAAAGCTGATGGAGTGGTGGAGACACTTCAATTCATTTGTCTTTGTATATATAATATGACACCAAAACCACTTAATTTGTTTTCGTTATGGTGCATCTGTATTTTCCACCTGTGTTTTGCAAAACATTATACTGTACCATTTGAGGATACGACACTGCTTGAGCTCATGACACATGATCTGTATTGCTACTCATAATTTAATAGTTATTGAAATGTAGCCTAACAGAACTGTAAATTTAACATGAGAGTAGTAAGGACTATCAATTCCATCAAAATCTCTGAAATGCTTCACAATGAAAGCAGTTTTTTAAACGCTTAACCATGCTTTTTTCCCTTTAATAGTTTGTCAAGATGAAATATTTTCTGAGATGTTATAGTTTGCTGTTTATTTAACTTTAAATAATTCAATAACGAACGACATCCTGATTTCCCTTTATAAAAGCAAAAACATTAGTGCCTAACACAAGAGAATACTGAGCAGAATAAAACAGAGCATCATGTTAGAACACTGTTCTGAAAATAACACATTTAAATAACACCTTCGTGAATTATCTTTATCCTAGTACATATAGTAAATATGCGAAAACTGTTTTGCCTGAAAATTACTGGCTTCTGGGTTTGCTTATTATGCATTAAATGGAGGGCTCCATTCTTCTTTTAATTCAAAGTGAGTAGTATTTTACTTCCCAAGAATTCCCTATGGCAGAGGCATTACACTGGGTGAAGAAAGATAGAAGACAAACTGGCTTCTTGTTAAGGAAAGAAAAAAAGGCCCAGGGACATCCAGGGACATTATACAATGAGGAATGCCAAAATGTGCCAGTAGGCACAATAAATGTATGTTAGTGAAGATTAGATCCATCAGCGTGCAGACGACAGCGTAATATTTTCAGTATTGGCATTTCAGGATGCACACATTGACATTCAGTCCACAAATGAACCCAGGATATATATACCCACAGAACCAACTGTATACACCAATAAACGAAGCTTTGTGACACTGCTAATACTTTGCTACATCAACAAAAAAAAAGAAAATCCAAACTTTGAGAAGTATTAGTGAACATATACACATCTGATTAAATATTTCCCTTTCAGAAAGCAATCAATTTTCTTAGGATATGAAGAAAAAAAGGTATCTTCAAATATATATTTCTGAAATCTGTCTGAAAACCATTAATCATTGTTTTTATGGGTTTTTTTCCCCCCAGAAAAACCTGGCAACCTTTTTCTTGTGAATGAGTTGCAAAATACGCATTCCATGAGGAAGGAGCTGGGACCCATGCACTTAGGTGAGTGCTCAAAACACTAGTTTACAGAACCGCGTTCTTTCCTCTCCTGGAACAAACGTATTGTTATTTTTTCCAAACCAACTCAAATTCAACAGGAAGAGAGGTTCATGCCTCTCATTACCAGCACATACCACTATCCACACCCAAGGAAAGCTTCCTTTGAGCGTACTCACGTGGCATTTGTTTGACCTTCTCAGACTGGTAACAGCCAGATGAGAGATCTCACTGCTAAGCCGTGATATCAAAGGTGAGACTCATTACTACTGTTGTTTTAAAAAGAAAAGCAGTATTGTTCAGCTTCTAATTCAAAAGTATCATTTAAGTTACTTCAGGCTTGCGTTGAGAGCATTTAATACATGCTAGCCATTCACATTGTATGTGATTTTGATTAAAAGAACATTTTAAACCTTGAGATTGAATATATTTTCCATTCTAATTTAGAAGATTGGTTTGAACGTACTGCATTTCTGAATAAAAGTAAAAGTAATGTTCCTGGTTAACCTAGTTATGTTTATTTGGCACTCATAGTTAATGATCAAGGAAAGGAAAAATAGAGGAATGACAGTTCATTAAAAGAATTCGTGCTGACTGATGGCTAATTATCAAGTAATTATTTGAGAGTCATGGAAGATCACTGTTAAAAAGCAAGTCCTTCGTAAGTATTTATAACCATTTGAGATTAGCACGTATTTTTCCTTTTAAAAAATGGTGTTATTTTCCTTTTCGGATTGAACATGTACACCACTTTTAATCTATTTTATTGGAGATACGTACATGAAGAACAGAGATTTAGGTGTGTATTAAGGAACAAAGAAACAAAGACACTCTTTGAGAAGAGGATGCTCTTCCGAATTATGTAGAAGCATATATCAGAAGATTTATTTTAAAATGTACCTTACATCTGTATCGGGGGATTTGCCAAACCTGGACCTGAATTTATCAGGATTTATGAACCAGGAAAAGCAACTGCATTGCTGTTTTGTGTAGATTTTTGAATAATTTACCCTTCTGAAATAGCCATGTTAGGTTTGGATGTACTGAATACAGTACTTAGTTCACTCTTGGACAGTGAAGGCATTCTTGAAATGTAATCCTTGCCTTCCAGATTTAACTAAAACCCATACATGCAATTAGATGATAACCACAGTATTCATGAGATTGACAATACAGTGTTCATCTGTGTCGCATTTGATACTCAGGTATTTCTTAGCGTGTCTACTGAGAGAGTCTGGAGAATTTCTTGGAGGAAAAACCCCCACAGATTCTCCTAATCCAAATGTATGCATATAGTATAAATCATGTAGCTATACAGCCTCCCTGTGTGATGCACTAAAAACCCAGAGCTGAGTCATAGTGTCATAGAATCATAGAATGGTTTGGGTTAGGAGGGACCTTAAAGATCATCTAGTACCAACCCCCCTGCCATGGGCAGGGACACCTCCCACTAGACCAGGTTGCTCAAAGCCCCATCCAGCCTGGCCTTGAACACTTCCAGGGATGGGGCATAAGGACTGAGGGAACTTTTCTGCTTATTGGCTAAAACCAGGAAAAATAAGCTTACAGGGAATAACCAGAGGCAGTGGGAAGTTGTCTACAAAACTAACATGATCAGAATTAGAAAACTGAAGAAAAAAACCCCACAATAATTTAGAAATATATTACTTTTTCATTGACTCAAGATTCTTCATTTTGCGTCTGCTCTATTGGCTAGAAATCATCCAGGAAAGTCTGGTGATTACATTCACCTCCAATTGATTAACCGGACGCACTTAATGTTTGTATCATACATGGACTGGACATGTAGGCGTAACAGTCCTTGGAAAGCATGCTGAAATATTCAGCTATGTGGAAATTTCTCACGGGGAGTTCTGCATATTGTGAAGGAACAGAAAATGTTGAAGCTGAGATCTGTTAAGATGCCTGTCTAAGAGAACAGTGTTGCCCTTGAGCTGCTTGGGTTTGATAGCGACATCTGTACTCAAGCAGAATGCTTGCTTACTGTGAGGCATTTTGTTCGAATAAGGAGAGAAAATTGGTCCCCTAAGTAATATAGAATCCAAGTAGTGCTCGTTTCAGTGAAAGGACCCAGGAAAAAGAACGAAGGATATTTGTTGAGACAGAATAACAGATGCAATTATCTATTTTTTACATAGTTGTCATGTCAGATTTATAATTTTACATACATTCCCTTTTGAAAAGAAGTTGCAATGATTAGCCACACTATTTTCTTACAGTGCTCAGAATGAAACTGCCAGTTTCAGGACATATTTCCTTGTCACAACTGCCTTTAAAAGAAACACATCACCAACTATAGTACAAACGCATACTACCATAACATTTTAAATTTATATGTGCGTAAGGTGCAATCCAATTTCTTTTCACAACATACTGGTCATAGCTTTACAACTTTTGGTAATTATAGGATGCTTCGTTTTGTTCTGTTTAGTCCAGAACTCTCTTATGAGAAATGATAATAAAAAAGGGGTTCAAGATCTCAAGAGAGGTTTGAGAACTGTGCATTTCTTACAAAATTCAAAATTTTCAACAAATAAGTGTTTGTATATTGCCTGGCCAAACTAGTAAAAAATAAATTGCTTTGTTTGTTTTGTGGTTTCCCCAGATTTTCTGTGTCTCTAGTGAAGAGTTGGAAGTGTCAGTTTTTCTGGGGGATGGCACCAGTTGGGACCCAGCTGATTGTACACACTCTGTACCTTCTCAGGTGGCTTTGCTTTATTGAACTGATGTTTGAGAAGTCCAGACGCTAATGCTCCTAATGATCAGCCATTCTTTTTGACTTTTGGTAACAAGTATTCTCATGCAGTTAATATCAAACAGAACTTTGTGCTCTAAATCTGTTATTTCAAAATTCCCATTTTTGAATTCCCCTAGTCTCAAGTAAGTGGTACATTGTCTCCCTTTTTTACTCCCTACAATCTTTTCTCCTACTTCCAGGGCCCCATGCTGCAAAATGTCATTTTGCCGGTCTTCAGTTCCAGTGACAACTTTAATTTTAGTGATTTTAATGGGCTTTTCAAATACAATCCCATAGAAATCTCCAGTAGAAGGAGCTTTGCCCCAGAAGTACTCATCAATGCTGCTGTAGGCCTTGCTTGCCTCATAGTTTTCAAATACATTCATGTTGGTGTGCAAGTTTGCAGGTGGATTGTCAGGGATATCAAATGATTCCTCTTCAAAATCATCATCCTTTAGCTTGTTTTCAGCTCCTTTGTAAGATGAGTAGTATCCCATGTGCTGGAACAGAGATGGCTTAAAACGTATCACTTCCTTTTGAGCTAACAGCCCACGAAAGTGGATGAGCAGCCAATCGCAAGGCATTTCTTGGTAGAACATCAACAAAAAATGGGCCAGGCGTGGGAGGTCATGGGAATGGTAAAGCTTTCCAATGTATCCCAGTTTGGAGAATTCCAAAGTCACCCAGTAGGAGCCTTCTCGTGAGGTAATTACTTTCTTAACAGCAGTCAAAAAATTCTTTGAGCAGCGAACGTCATCTTCTAGCATCACGTAATAGTCAGAAAGATTGGCACAAAAGTTAAGCAGGAAAGCATAATCTACATTTTGTTTGGATCGAAACTTCACACGGTCCTCTGGGTCATTGTAATTTCTCTTGAGGCCATCCAGTACAGGATAATACTCCTCAGGGACGTGAATAACTATTAATCTGCCCGCAATTATGTGATGTGCAAATTTCTGTGAAATATCCTGGACCATCCCCTCACACCAGGCTGAGTCAAAATCTGCCAGCTGCACTACCACTGCAATTTCTTTGAGTTCGTCATAACTTGACTGCTCAAATATGGACTTGATGGTCTCAAGCAAGTAGTTTCCCTTTTTCCGTTTCACAGAGGATAGCCCAATTGTAAGATACCCTGTACAAAAGACAATTCAAACAAAAAACTGAGTATCCGACGTTAGAAACCATTTCACACCACAAAGCTATCCTTCAGAGCTGTGCTTACATTAAATAAACCTTTTCAATGGTGAAGACTGAGAATATTAAGCTGCATGCAACAAAGGATGCTTATTGCCTTTTCATTAAAGAATAATCATATTGCAAGCAAATAGACATATGGAGACTATTGCATTAAACATTCACTTGTTAACTGCAAGGAATGGCATGTAGTGGACGAAAGCCAAAGCAATGTGCACGTATATGCCTGGTAGAGGAAACCACACAGACAATGATAAGGCTGTAAAGTCTTCTAAAAGAAAGGGGATTATGAAATATGATTCACACAATAGTTTTAAAGCAAGGAAGTATGAAATGCAGCACAAAAACGTGAGCTATAGATCAATTGCCAAACTTTTCTAATTTTAAACACTCTACAAGACTAGTTACATTTATGCATAACTTTACAGTTTTATGAATGTTGCATGGATATTTTTTTTTTTCTGTGTGTTAATTTTTAACTTAATTTGTCCAGCTTTTCCTTGCTAATAGCTCTTCTTCTAACCCTCTTTCAGGTCTCACTGAGCATTCTACTGGGAAGTCCCTCTTGTAAGATATAATTTAGATATTATTTTAAAGTAGAAGAGAACTTACTACTGCATACCTGTGCTTGTATAAATAATTTTTAATGCTGTTACATCTTTCTAGGGAGAGATGCATCTTAATTATAAGGGAAGAATTTTCATGTCCGCTGTTTTGGAGTCACTGCCATTGCATTTTTACCAGCAGTCCAAATCAGTTTTTTTTCAGATATTTAGTAATATATCTTCTTTTTTTAACTTCTGATGTAAAAAAATGTTAAGACTTTATGATTGACAGGGCGTACTTTACTTGAACCTACCCCAACTTTCTTAAAATATTGTGGTTTGTAAAAGACTGCTCTGATAAAGTGATTTAGAGTTTCCCTCGAGGCTTAAGTCTGCTCAAAATGCAGTTGTACAGTGAAGTACAACCCCTAGAAGCCATTTACACTGCCTACATAACCCCAAATTTCTCAAATCTAATTTGAACAAACTTTACTTTATAGCTTTCTGTGAAGATCAACAACTCACAGATGATTTTATTTTACCTTCTGTGCTTGGACCTCTGAGCCTTCTTTATGTTTGCGAAATGATGGATTTGGAACCCAGAGGACACCTGTCTAAAAGTTAGGTATGGCCATATTTCACTTTGAGATGAAAGTCTTGAACCCTGCCTGAAGTCAGAATAATTAGGTAGTCCATCTTCAGATGGCTGCAAGAAGAATCCTCCTTTACCACCCCCATAATAGCACAATTCACCTCCCTCTTTATCACAGATAAAGGAACAAGGAGATGTGTTCATAGCTGCTGGACTGGCAGAACAGGGGACCTGAAGGGTGTATCTCTGTGATCCGAAGCGTACCTTAGATTGGATTTACTGGTTATACAGACAGAGGCTGACAGTATGGTCTCACAGAGCGGTTACAGAGCACCACCAGCATGTGCCTTGCTCTTGCTTTCTAAATCATCTCCTTCTGGCCTGGGGGGAGATCCACAAAAATATACTCGGACAGACCATCCAGGGGCTGCCTGCCTTTGGTCAGAAGGTAACCAGGCTGTGGGGCAGTCACTGCTAGGGCTGAACCAGCAGCTGCCCAAGAACTGCCTGCGCAGAGAGAGAGAGCTGTCCCACTAAACCTCTGAGATCGTCACTGCTTAACTCAGCCCCTCTTGCCTAGAAATACCACAGGGACTATATGGATTTCACCCATTTTTAAATTACCTCATTTCATAACATTCAGGTTGCAGTTACTTACTTTTCCTTGGCAAAGGCGTGCCAGCTAGGTAGCGATAGGAAATGTTTATAGATCCTGAGAAATTAGACAAATCTTTAAAAGTGTGAACATAGCGCTCTGGGTTAAGCTGGTGCGTGGCTGTTTCTCTGATTAATTGCTTGTCCCCTTCCTATTAGCGAGAAAACAAAAAGAATAGGAGAGGGAAAGAGACAGAGAGAAACACATTTGTGAATGCCAGCCAAAGAGGAAACACGGACAGGCAGGTTTCCAAGAATAACATTTTTCAGTGTCAGCTTTCGTGAAAGCATGTAGATGTCACCTCATTTTTTAAAAAACCCATTACTGAATATCATACACTTTTGGCTACAGAAAATCTACCATAACCCTTCAGATTACGGTAACATGAAGAGATAAAAAAAATATTTTGGACAAAAAAACTCTGGGAAGGTTGCAAACACTAAATTATTGCCAAAAAATGCCACGGTATTCAAAATTGGGATAAGAAAGCATCAGTCAGCAACAGATGAGATAATTCTCATAGATGGAGAACCAGGGGAGTATTTTTTAAAATGTTTTAAGTTATTCAAAAAAACACCAAAACTGTTTCAAAGGAAAGACGAAACTAGATCCTGGCGTCTGGCTTATTTTGCCATTTTTCTGAGTAGCTCCAGCTGAGATTTGTGATAAGAAGAAATGCATGTGATCATCCAGACAGCCAATGCTTTCTCTGTTTTTGGTGAACACTGTTTGATGGTATTGAAAAAAGGCATATTTATCACCATGCCTCCTCTTCCTGCCTCCTTCTCCCATCTTTTTCTTCCAAGAGGCTTCTCGAATCATAGTAAAGTCACACAAGGGAATGAGCGGCTTCATCAGCAGTGCCCTATCCATAAGCTCAGTTGAATCTCAGGGAAAGTCTGTACCTTAGTCCTTAAGAACAGGGATAATATCTAAAATGTAGTGTCATGAGACTGAATTTAAAGGTAGGATTGCTTATTTAGTTTACACTGCTTGATTCTAGTCTGATCACAAGCCAGTGTATGAATGAGTTCATTTCTTCTGTTATATACAGTATCCTAATGCATAAAAACTTCCTGCTCTGTCATTAAATGGGAGCATTGTACAGTGATAGTACTGCAGCTGTCAAGAACAACCACAGAAACAGTAAACAGCAGTCATATTCAATGGCATAAATATTTAAAAATGTGTCAAAGATGTATTTTATAGCACAAAGAAATATTTCTGTAAACCAATCCTAGTTTCATTTTAATTTCATTATTTTTCTTTCATAGAACTAGTAAATAACCCACTTCTAATGTTAGTGAAGACCTTCGGTGGACATCCAGGGGCATCTACCTGCACTGTTACGCTCTCTTGATCTGCAGTGTCTCTCCAGTAATTTCTTTCTAAGTGGTGCTATGCTACTTTTCATTTGCTCGTAAATTATGAAAGGAAGATTTATGTTGATCAGATTTCAGACTAAAATGTAACTCAGTGGGCTAGGAAGAGAATGCACCAAAACTGCATGAGATTTTAAGGAAAACGGTCAAACGGGGGAAAAAAAAAAAAAAAAGAGCTGGTCCAAATCCTTTTTTTTTAAACCCAGCCTTTCTTTAATGTCAAAACATCACGTGTCATTGGTTCCCGAATGGAGTACCAAAATTCTTTGTTTCATAAGAAGTTTTAGGAATGGAAACCTATTGTGGTGAGATCTTTCTACATAAAAAGTTTCAAAATATTTAGAAATAGAGAATGTCAGGACAAAATGTTTTGATTTTAACAAGCAAAATATTTGAACTTACCACAAAAATTTTCCTACTTTTTTTTCCTCTTTAAGAAATGCCTTTCAAGAAGTGCCTAACAATGTTTTGGTTTGTTTGTTTTTTTTTTTTTTAAACTGTTGTCATTTTCATTCCTTTGTTGAGTGAAAAGCAAAAACTGAAATATGGATTTTTCCACAAATTTAAAATCTGGTTCTTCTACGTCTGACTGCTATGCAGAGGTCAGTGAAGCTGAAGAGCTTAATTAGCTCTCTTTAGCTCTCTTCTGTAATTTTTTATATGATGGTTCTGGCTTTCTTCTGTTAACTAACTTCTAACTTACATTCCAGTGTTTGCTGGAGCTTGGGAGGTTCCTGTGGGAAGAAGTGCCAGAAGTTCTCCATCCTTTATAGAGATACTCTGCTCCACTGAGGTTGCTGTGTCAGCCTCAATAGTATTATTGTTTTCATAGTGACCAAAATAATGATTAGTATTCATAGAAGAGTTCAGAAGGCATGCTTCACTTACAGTTTACTTAAAACTCAGAATATGTATAAAAAAATTGCTGCAGATATTGCGGTATTCGGTTACATTAATTCAGTATGTCTTCAAAATATTTGATCTGATGTGTTCCACACACTGCAGCTGAAGCACTTAAACTGCTCTGCTGACACACATGTATCAGCTCTGTATATCCCCTATCAAACATACTTAAGCGATTTTCTCAGGTGAGCCCTTACTTTTCATTTCCACAGTAAATAACCTGCAGAAAACACTGAAGGGATTCTTCAGACATGTGAGAGTCTCTGAGCAAAAAGGAAGAGTTCTCCTCTCCCTTCTTGAGATTTGCCCCAGTGATTCTCACGTTGATATTCTAATGTCCTGAAAAAGGCCAGTCATCTCATTTTACAGTCTGGTGAAAGAGATATCGGCCCCGCAACCCCTTGCACAGCCTGCTGCTGCCTGAGACTGGGAAGGGAAACTCGGGGTCAGTTGCCTTCTTCTATGAGTTACCTTCAGGAGATACTCCAGCAGGAGACTTGCTACAATCAGGAAGTCAGAGGGCCTACAGGCCTCTGAGGGCTTTCAGATTCCCATTCCCTGAGGGAAACTGGTTAGCCTCCTGTCCTTGAAAGCTACCCCCAAGTGTGTCTCTCCTGACCACCAACACTGAAACTGCTCATCTTTTACCTCAGCAAAGAAAACACACCAGACAAGTTAACAGAGCTGTCAGACATGTTCAGGAAAGTTGAAAATAAAAATAAATAAATAAAGTGAAAAGTCAACAGCCTAACACATTTGAAAAACACTTGATGGACCATAAAGGTACCAAGAGATCTGGGAGAACTGTCAGGAGACTTGGCAAGAGATTTGGCTGGGAGCTACATGCATGCAAACATGCCAGAACTGTGATGAGAGAAGCAATGAAAGAGAGTGAATTTCTAAAAAAGGCGGGGGTGGGAAAGAGCAAATTAAGAATAGGACATGGAGCCATCTGGGGATCTGGCAAATAGGACAGGAAAATATTTCAAAAACAAACCAAGAGGAACACCATTAGCAGTGATAATAAAAGCACTTTCAGAAACATCTGCGGGACTTCAAAGCAATTAGTGAAAGGAGAAGATGCATCAGGGAAAATACCACTGGGAAAAAAAATGTGATAAGCCAGGTCAAATTCTATCACAACCAAGAAGTGATCAATAAATAAAACATAGTGCAAAACTAGGGTAAGTACTGTTAGAGAAAGCAATATGTCTGAAATGGAGTAACATGCTAGAAGCATGGGTTATCTTTTCAGTGATTTAACATTTACAAATATTTACAATATTTTTATAAGTAATGTTACAAGGATAATATTTTACATTAAAATTACTGGGAAGTTATCTATGGTTTTGTTAAATTCATGTAAGGATTTTACTATTTATGTATTTTCATACGT
Source organism: Dromas ardeola (assembly GCA_013398915.1). Taxonomy (NCBI): domain Eukaryota; kingdom Metazoa; phylum Chordata; class Aves; order Charadriiformes; family Dromadidae; genus Dromas; species Dromas ardeola. Next base: position 81,772 of record VYZM01011089.1, on the reverse strand, counting down.
GTTGCTTTTCAGATCCAACTGAGATCGGACTTCACCTTTCAGACTGTTGGAAAGCCCATACCGTCCCAATTAGATGAATCACACAAAGAGGGTGGCATAGAGGATCAGAAAGCTGCTCAGTAGTTCAATTCAAGTTCAAGAAAGAGGACTGTCTAATAATTTCACAATGTTACATATTCAGTTTAGTCATTTTACAATTTGCAAACTCCAGTTATTAAACTCATGTTCTTTTACTGGGCCCGGTCCAACCTCAGATGAACTGGTAATTCAGCCCATTAATCAAGTCTTCAGAGCTTACTTGACATTCAGCACTGAGACACCCATAGCTTACGTATAAATTGCAGAGTTAGGTTACATTGTCAGTAGCTTACTTGTTGAAATTCCTAAAGCAGATCTTTCAATAAATCTTTTTCACAATGATAAACTTACACAAGGTATCATAGAATCATAGGATTATAGAATCACAGAATCAGTAAACCTGCCAGACTCAAATCTGGGATACAGGAAATGACAAAAACACAGAATAAAAGCACTAAAAAGAAATTATTCGTGAAAGGAGCTTGAAATATATGGAATTAGTGTAAGTTCTCTTCTGTAATTGTATTTCTGTAATATTGTTTAATACAGTATTCACAGGTGAGATTTGCAGTGTGGACTGAAAAAGGAGCTCCTAGATCACATGAATGTTTTGGTTGTAGATGATTTGCAACATTGAGGGAAATCCAGAAGTATGGAAAGTACTGGGATTGTTTTGACTCAGAGGAAGATATCTGACTGACACATCTCCATGTTTTACTACATTCATTATCTCCTGAACTTCCAATAAACAATGACATATTTTACTTCTGTGAAAAGGACTGTTAGGATCTTACTGACACACCCTGTGATAAGATGGCTTCATCATAAAGGACACATTTTGAGGATACTTCACTGTTAATGGTACACTAACAGGGAAAATTGCAGGAACTGTGAACTTTACTGCCTAACTAGGAATGTGTCCTGTTCTGGTGTTCCTGGATAATTACTTCCAACTAAGAAACTTACCAAAACATAACCGTCTTCAATGTACAAGTTCATAAACAGCAAGCAAATGACAAGGACTCCTAAGAACGACACTGCCGATCGTTTCCGCAAGCATCTCATTTTATCAAAATATTTCAAGTTGTGTCTCATGTGAAGAAAGGCACACAGTAGTGTCACCTATGAAAGAAAACCACAGTGTTACAAGACTTGCTCATCTGATAAACACGATTGCAAAATAACTTACCTTCAGGTGTATCAAATCCCTTCAAACATGCTTAGACTATACCCTTGAGGTGTAACTAATTTAATTTAATCATGGTCATCTTCAAGACTAACATACAATCTTAACGATAATTCAATTTAAACTTTTTTTTTTTTTTTTCAATAAAGAAAAAACCCACACTTTATCCTACCTATTTTAGCTTGAAATTATATCTCTCTGGCAGGAGTGCATTAATAGTTGCATCCCATGTATAACTGTCAGATCCCAACTTGATGTCAAAAGAATATGATGTTTTGCCCTATTTCCCTGTGTACCCATGTCTCCTTTCAAAGACAGCTCAGGCCAAGAGGCAAGGAAGAAGCTAATGCATGACTCATTATCATTGTCAATAGGAGAAGTCTGGATACGAGAACTGCCAGACATAAGTGCAGTATCTGATGTAGTCTCAGTATCACACTGAGAAGGCGATAGCAAGACTCTGCAACATCCCTTAGCATTACATCTCTGTATTAGGATGGAAAGACTCTCACTGGAGGTGTCATTTTCTCCAGAAGAAGAAAGGTGGATGTCCACCTTAGATTGGACACATCAGGGCATTGGAAAGTCCTTACTGCCCCAATTAGATGAATCAGACAAAGAAGAGTGGCATAGAGGACCAGAAGGCCACTCAGTAGTTCAAGAAAGAGGACTGTCTAGTCATATCACAATGTTACATATTCAGTTTAGTCATTTCACTATTTAAAGCAAGCTGTATGCTGTTGCTGGCTACCAAATCATAAGCATTAACCTGTGTAGGACTGTATGTGTTTGAACAAGATCTGGCCACAAACTAAGGAAACAGATTAAGATCTGGCCACAAACTAAGGAAACAGATTCCAAATCAGACTGCCCAAAGTCAGAGGGATTCTTAACTCAAAAGTAGATTATAAACTCATCATTTGTGCTCTCACTTGTTTAACGTCAAATGTGTTCTGACCATTGTCCATAAAAAAGTCTATCAAATTTAATATATTGAAGTCATGTACAAATGGAGAGTTTAAAGCTAGCCTATATGAACTAGTAAAGAGCACTGCATGTGCAGTGGTTAAACTCTGCATTTATTGAAAGTGCTGAACATCTAAACTGACATAAAATAGGCCCAATTAGGAGTTCCATAAAAGATTTGTCATGTCGTATAGAAAGTTTTCTGGACTAATAACAAAACACCTTCCAAGTGCAAAATTCAATCTGTATTTGCTTTGCTAAACTGATTAATTATATCTAACAGTATAAAATATGAGTCCATAAGACTCTAGAGAACAGGGAGGTGAATACATCAAGTATTAGCAATGTAACTTTTAACTTCAAGGTTTTGTCCATATAGATTCAAGATGAACGTCAGCAAATGAACACTGGTTGTACGCAGAATCATTTAAAAGTCACTATGTTGAGAATAAGAACAATTTACTTGCACAAGGGAAAAAAAAAAGAATTAATATATATTTCTGTCCCTATTTATTTGGTGGTGGGCTGAATTGCAGTGGACTGATTATCCTGAAAAAGCTGAAAAAGCTCAGTGTAGCATGGCAACGATTTCCTTTTCCTTAATATCTAATGAAAGTAAACATCAGGAAGGAGCTGCCAGGGCCATGAATTTCAAACTCTTGTCCTGTCCCATGACAGCACAGTGGTTGCTGAGTGTCTGTGGATTCCAGCAGGCTGTTGTGGAAATTAAAGATTACCCTTGTTTTAGAAAAGACCACGTTGCACATACAGTTTGGGTTTGTTTCTTTTTCTTTTTTTTCTTCTTTTTTTCTTTTTTTTTTTCCTCCCAGCATAACTACTGATTTTCAAAGCAATACACTCTTTTAAAAAACTTATCAGAGGATCACTAGATGGATTAAATACTGACACCTCTCAGAGAACAGCGTGAACTAACCTGGCTATTGAAGGTTCAAGTAGTCTGGGTTGGAGCACTTGCAGCCACTGGCAGCCTCAGGAGTAAGAGAGGTACACTACAGTTGCACACATTGTAGTCTTTCTTTAGAAAATTTAGGAATCAGTGTCTTTTCAGTCACAGGATGACTGTATGTGCGATGTTTACTGATTGGCCTGCAGTATTACACAGTTTCCCTCATCTTTGCTCTGAGCAGCCTGACTGAAGTCCCTAAGTGGGAGGAAGGGGACTTACAACTACGTTTGCTGGTTAGATTATATCAGGTTTTCCCCGTGCAGTTTTCATGAGATCATTATTACGTTGGATTAGGAATAGAAATTGAGGGAATTACACAGGTGAGACTGGAGGAACACAGGACTGTCATTACTAATGCTGACGTACAAGAGAGAGCCTGGTATGGCCACCATTCAGAGGGAAACACTTGCATTTCTTGTGTTGGTTTCACACAACGTCATCACAACGTTCTTGTTTTACGAGTAGAGTCCGTGAAACGGTTAAAAGCACCGCTTCAGTGAGGTTTCTTTGTTCGTAAGACCCGTTGGTAGGTCAATACCAGCTGCAGGACCCGAAGGGAAGGACACTCCGACCCGGCTGCGACCCGTTGCGGACCCCGCGGCAGGCAGGAGGCAGGGGGGCGACCACTGACACCAGGTGGCACTGCCGACGCGCACTTGCCAGCCTTCAACCTGCTCCTAAACCTGGTCCTTCCCACCGGTTTGTCTGAAGGGACTATTTGGCATACTTTACACTGCAAGCCTTTAGCTAAAAATGCGCACAGGCTCATACATATGTACATCCAGAATTCCGCACATTTCCTAGACCTGCTGCTTCTTGCAGCTCCGTTTCCAATCTGTAACGCTGCATTGTGGAGCACTGCGCAAGTGAAATTTGCAAGGAAAAAAAAAAAGGTAAATTTTACCTTTTTTGTGCAGGTGATGGCAGTCATCTTTTGAAAAATAGTCTCAGAACTTCCCACAGTGAGACCCCTGCTGTTCTTTAAGACCATTTGAGCAGAATATTCACCGTTACTCAAAACTGAGACTCTGACATTGAAAAAAAAAGGCTTCAACTCATAATTCAATTCTGAAATCACAGCTTCGCTTGAAGATTTTATGCCTTCATTATTCAGGCACAATTAAGTAGCTATCAGGATGGTATAAATTCAATTTGTTTCATAAAGCTGTCATTAAGCAGTTAAATGTAATAATTAATAAACATGCATGAATTAGAAATCTTTTCCTTTCTAAATGAGATGTATTGTTTTCCTCAGTCTCTTCAGAGAGATCTCTTCAGATCCCAGATCCTTAAATATATGTTTGCCATCACATATACATGGGCAGTTTTGCATAGTAATATAAAACTCTAATTCTTTTGACTTTCTAAAATGATACAGCAATGAAAAGACAGTGAGCTGAAAAAATGCAATGCCATACCTTTACAGTGTGAAGAAGCTGTTCTTTATAGGATCTGCAAAGGTGTGAAAGCTGTGCAAAGGCCAAGACTGATTTTCACATGATAATGCGATGCTTCCTCTTGTAGAATTTGCAACATTTAGAAGAATTTTAAAAATTGTTGCTTTGAAGAACAAATCCCAAATGACTTTCCAGTAAGAGCCTGTTCTTAACAAGTCAAATTCTTGAAACCAAAACCTGAAATTAAAATATTTAACTTTAAAGCTGATAAAATTTTTTAAACATCTTTCAATTATGATGTGAATGTAGCTGTTCCCAAGAGGCAAATACAAGACAAAGGAAGATTTTTTCCCTTGTTTTCCTTTCTTTCAGAGGAAAAGGCTTTTTTTTCTAGCCCTGTAATAATTTCTCCAGATCGGTTAGATGCACACTGGCTGTGGTGAACCGTTTCATGTTCAAGCCACTCTAATTCTTCATCATTTTCTGACAATACTAGGGATTTGTCTTTTGTCCTACTTTCAGGGATTATTCTTTACTTGGATGATGTTTTCTCCTCAAACAGGTACTTAAAAATGCTCAGTGGTGTTCCTTTACCCTTAAGTATGCCAACCTGAGTTAATGGCTTAGCCTTACCTAACCAATGCAGTGAATCTGCTTGTATCTACAGTTGTACAGAGATGTAGCAACAAGGTTATCTTTGTATTATATTCTGGTATCCTTGAGTCCCATGCCCAAACAGCTGAAGAAAAGTTGCTTATTTGCAGAGGAACTGATGGCTGTCAGGAATGACAATTGCATTATTTTTATACTATAATATTTCCAAATTAGGCATGTAGCTTTGCCTGTCACTGCAAAGTCTGTATTCTAGGAGGTACCACAATTATTATATCAACAAAATCCATAGATAACACACAAAAGCCCATGACTGGATTATTAAACCCCTTGTGAACTTTATTGCAGTCCCTGATTTGACAAAGACACTGAGAAGCAGGTCCTTCATTCCTCAACCTTGTGATGTACCATTCCACCATTGTCTAACTGAATTGCTTTACTTGCAGTTCTTAATGCTTGTCCAATATGTTTTTCAGCTTTTCTTTTTGCAAGGCTGCACATGATGCCTCAAGGATTACATTGGGTCCTCTTTACAAAGTGGCGAAGGAAACACTTCCAGAAAAAAAAAAAAATAGGGAAGAAAAAAAAAGGAAAAAAAAAAGAAAGAAAAAAAGGAAAGAAAAAAAGGATTTTTTTTAACATGGTTATTATTAAATTTTGCATGTGTCATAGTTTTCTTATACAAGATGGAAAAAAACCCCATAATCTAAGTTGTGATATACATTTGAGCTACAGTTGGTAGTGATGTGGAAAATTATAATGGATAAGCTATTCCATAGGGCTCAGATAGACTCCCAGCAAGATTCTCTGTCTGTCTTACTGAAAGCCTGGAAGTACATATAAAATGTTTAAGGCTGACAGGCAGCATGGTTGCTGTCACTGGCAGCAGGGAAGTGAAAACTGGTCTGGGGGAAAGGAAGGTTTAACTCAGAATGAGGCTAACAAATCCAGAGGGTAGAGTATGGGTTTTAAACTGGCCATAAGTGTATTTTTTGGATGGCTTACCATCGTGTAGCTCCACATCCTCAAAATAAGTAGTTTAAAGATTATCATGTCTTCTGAGATTTATGTTCTAGATACAGAAAGTTTAAAAAGAAGTATACAAGTGGGTAGATTACCCCAAAATTAATGCTAATAAAAGGATGAGCATAAGAAGTGGATTTTAAAAAAGGATTTGAAAGGCATGTTGATACTTGATCTACAGAAAGTAAGAAATTATTTCCAACACTGGTGTAGCATATACGTATATACAGAACCCAACAATTTGGGAAAAGGGATGAGAGTTTGGGAGGGAACAGATGTTTCAGCCAAGTTAAGTTACAAAACAATACAGAAAAGTAAAGAGCTTAAATTCGATGAGGGTATTGGAAGATGAAGTGTCTTCCCTGTCTGACAGCTTCAGAGTGACATAAAATGGAGTCACAAAACTTACTTTGGTTGTGGTGCTCTGAGCAAAACGTAATGTTTTTCTTCTGGCATGGAGGAGTCAAGTCTAATCAAGGGGAAGAGATGACTAAGAAGTGTGAAGACGTATTGATTTAGACGGTAAAGCACTATCTAATCCATCACTGGATGGATGGCGGTGTATACCACTGTATATATTTTATCAAGTATGTTGTAGTGTAAAAGATGGGTTTTAGAAAAATAATACAGACAATGAGTTAATGGGATGTGGAAAGAGCCTGGAAGGCAAGGAAAAATGACAAAGGAATCTGAAATAGCCCTCAAGTTCTGCTTCACAGAGACAAAGTAGAGGGGGAAATAAAACAGCACAGGCATGAAGAGGGAAGAGACAGCTCACTGTAACATCCAGAGAGAGAGATTAGAAGCTTTTAAAGATACATGAGTGGGAGTTTAGGCTACATCAGAAAGACAGGCAGAAATCCTCGAACATTGAAAATAGCACTGGGCACCATTCAGAGGAAAGAATTTCTAGAGACATGACAACAGAGATTTAGTTAAATAGATATTCAAGCGATTTTATGGATTGACTCATCAATGAATGAAAGGAAGACACGGATACAAGCATTGATAGATTCAACAGCAAGCTAAAACTTACCTTGACAATTATCATACAGTACATTTCTATAGTATGTGAGTACAGGGATTATTGCATATAATGGGCTATCAGGCAAACCAAATTTCTTGAGTCTATTGGGCATCAAACTGAATAAACTAGAGGGACATCCTGGGCTGCAGACATCCCTGCAGATCGCAGTCCATTCACCCAAATCACAGACTATGTGAGCTAATCTCTCAGCAACACCTATTCTGTGAGCTAACTTTTGCCTCAAGGTCCCACAGTCTCTTACCTGAGGTTTATAGCTAAGAGCTTGCCTTTTGCCATAATCAAGTAACCTGGACATCACTGTTGTAGTGGAATTGGACAGAGGTGTGGACAAACTTATTTTGGTGGTGAAAAGAAAATCAATGTAAGTGTTTGACCAAAGTCAATCAGGCTTAATGAGAAAAGTTTCATCTGACCCTGGCTAAATCTGGTCATGGTTTTCTCTACAGTATGTCCTGTAGCCTCATCTGAGAGAAAGGTGAGTAGCCTTTTCACAGAACCCCAGAATTACACAATAGTTGATGTTGGAAGGGACATCCGGAATTCATGTGGTCCAACCCCACTGTTCAAGTAGAGTCACTTGGAGACAGGTGCACCGGACTGTGTTCAGGTGGCTTTTGAATATCTTCAAGGAAGGAGAATCCACACCTACTCTGGGTAGCCTGTGCCAGTGCTCGGTCACCCTTACAGTAAAAAAGGGTTTCCTGATGTTCAGAAGGAACCTCCTGTGTTTCAGTTTGTGCCCATTGCACCTTGTCCTGTCCTGAAAAGAGCCTGGCTCTGTCTTCTTTGCACCATCCCTTTAGGTATTCATATACACTGATAAGATTCCCCCCGAGCCTTGTCTTCTGCAGGCTGAACAGAGATGCTCCAATCCCTCAATCATTCTTGTGGCCTTTAGACTGTCTCCAATATGTCTATGTCTCCCTTATGCTTGGGACTCCAGATCTCAATACAGCAGCCTAGGTATGGCCTCACCAGTGCTGAGTAGAGGAGAGGGATCACCACCCTGGACCTGCTGGCAATACTTTGTCTAATGCAGCCCAGGATACCATTCACCTTCTTTGCTGCAAGGGCACATTGCTGGCTCTTCAACTTAATGTCTACCATGACTACCAGGTCCTTTCCTGCTAAGCTGTTTTCCAGTTGGGTGGCCTGCAGCATATATTGGTGCCTGGGATTGTTATTGGTGCAGGACTTTGAACTTCCCCTTGCTGACGTTCACGTGGTTCCTGTCAGCCCATTTCTCCAGCCTGTCAAGGTCCCTTTGGATTGCAGCATGACCCTGTGACATATCAGCCACTCTTCACAGTTTTGTGTCATCTGCAATCATTTAGTCATTTGTAATCCCAATGTGGAGAAAAATAAAAAAAGAGCCTGCATTCAGTTGCATATGTGTATGACTAATGTGGACCAATCATTTGATGCAAACTTAACCTAAAAGGTGATTATAGACACTGAGTTGTGATAATCTCCATCCTCTTCTTGTTTCACAGTGTTTGTGGCTTGTCAGAATGTGGCATTACCGGAGGTGCACAACCCTGAGAGGTTTTATACGATGAGGAGCAAATAACTTTTTTTGTGATAAGTATTCACTTCTGGGGAGATGTTCCTTGTGTAGTATATCATAGAATCATAAAATGCTGTGGTTTGGAAAGGACCTTAAAGATCATCTACTTCCAACCCCCCTGCCATGGTCAGGGACACCTCTCACCAGATCAGGTTAATCAAAGCCCCATCCAACCTGGCCTTGAACACTGCCAGGGATGGGGCATCCACAACTTCTCTGAGCAACCTGCTCCAGTGTCTCACCACCCTGACAGAAAATAATTTCTTCCTCATATCTGATCAAAATCTATCCTCTTTCAGTTTAAAACCGTTACCCCTTGTCTTATTGTTACACTCCTTGATAAAGAGTCCCTCCCCACCTTTCCTGTAGGCCCCCTTCAGGTACTGAAAGGCTGCTAAAAGGTCTCCCCAGAGTCTTCTCTTCTCCAGGCTGAATAACCCCAATTCTCTCAGCCTGTCCTCATAGGAGAGGTGTTACAGCCCTCTGATCATCTTCATGGCCCGCCTCTGGTTTCACTCCAAGTAGTCCATGTTTTTCTTACGCTGGGGGCTCCAGAGCTGGACACAGTTCTCCAGGTGGTGTCTCATGAGAGCAGAGTAGAGCGGCAGAATCACTTACCTTGACCTGCTGGCCGCACTTCTTTTGATGCAGCGCAGGATGTGGTTGGATTTCTGGCCTGTGAGTGCACAGTGATGGCTCATGTTGAGCTTCTCATCTACTGACACCCCCCAGTCCTTCTCCTCAGGGCTGCTCTCAAGCCATTCTTCACCCAGCCTGTATTTGTGCTTGGGATTCCCACAACCCACATGCAGGACCTTGCACTTGGCCTGGTTCAACTTCATGAGGTTTGCACAGGCCCACCTCTCCAGCCTGTCTAGGTTCCTCTGGATGGCATCCCTTCCCTCCAGCATGTCGACCGTGCCACACAGCTTGGTGTCATTGGCAAAGTTGCTGAGAGTGCAGTCAATCCCACTATCTATGTCGTCAACAAAGATGTTAAATAGCACCTGTTTCCTCGACGAACATCACTCGTCACTGGTCGCCACTCGGATATTGAGACATTGACTGCAACTCTTTGAGTGCAGCCATCCAGCCAATTCCTTATCCACCAAGTGGTCCATCCATCAAATCCATGTTTCTCCCATTTAGAGACCAGGATGTCATGTGGGACAGTATCAAATGCTTTGAGTGAGTCCAGGTAGATGACATCAGTTGCTCTTCCCTTACCCACCAATGCTGTAATGCCATCGTAGAAGGCCATCAAATTTGTCAGGCATGATTTGCACTTGGTGAAGCCATGTTGGCTGTCACCAATCCCTTCCTTATTTTCCATGTGCCTTAGCATACTTTACAGGAGGATCTGCTCCATGATCTTGCTGCACACAGAGGTGAGGCTGACCGGACTGTAGTACCCTGGGTCTTCCTTTCTTCCCTTTTTAAAAATGGGGGTTATGTTCCTCCATTTTGAGTCAGCGGGAACTTCACCAAACTGCCACAGCTTCTCAAATATGATGGATAGCGGCTTAGCAACTTCATCCACCAGTTCCCTCAGGACCCAGGGATGAATCTCATCAGGTCCCATGGACTTGTGCATCTTCAGGTTCCTTAGGTGGTCTGGAACCATTTAATGGGCCTATGTCAGGTATTACAAGATATTTTAGCATGGCACGCTTACATATTTTTTCACTGAGAAATGAATTTTCATTGGGTGATTTCCAAATAATTTTTTTTTTCTTTTTTTTTTACTAATGGCATTGCTGGGTCCTTTACCCTCCAGTTATACTCGGTTTGACTATTTCAGAAGAGGAAACAGTCCATTTAGAAAGGTGGGTAACTGTTACAGAGCAACTCTCAAACCCATGAGATTCTGCCGTATAATTGATTATTTGCACAAAGCCATGTGCCTGTGAAGTTCATGATACCCCTGGGAAATAATGTAAAATAGATTAGGAGATTAAGCGCAAGAAAATTGGTTTTCACTGGCCATATTACTAATCTTTTTCTAAGATAAGTGTTTCATTAAGACTTTCCACTGAGCACACAGACAGCAGCTTCCTAATCAATAAAATAACTCATTCTGTAGAGAAGGCTTAGAAAACTATGTATGGGTGTGTGTGACCACCAATTGGCTTATTCTTTTAAGAAAAACATTACAAACTTCAGTAAATTTTGATGAATAAGCATTTATAAAATAAAAACAATTCTTCATAAAATCCTACACTTGTTGCTTGGGTTTTTTTTTTTAAATGTTTTGTGTGCTGAACTTCATATATTGTCACACACAAAATATACTGCTGTGATAATTTCTTTTCAATAGAAGCAATCCAGTGTGGACAAGATACATCCAAAATTTGTCATCTTCAGCTCTGATTCTGCTGTCAGATTTACTAGTAGAAACCCAACTAATATCTCTGAAGCTATTAATGGATTCACAAACTGGTAACCTTGTTTGCATTTATTTGTTTTTTAACAAGAAATAATTAAAATTATTTTTGCTGTTCAGTGGACTTTGCTGATTATGGGCTAGTCTAGCCTTGATCGAATGTTGATTGTATAACTAATGGAGATGGTTTTAGAGGTACGATAAAATCTGCAACATGTTATCTTGCACTGTAATGCAATCAGGTCATGCAAGCTAAGCGGGATCTGTAGTGGGAGGGGTTAATAGCTGCTGTTGCAAGTATCATCACTGCGTCTGCCTGCTGAGTTAACGCGAGATTAGAGACCTTGTAAATAAATGCTTCATAGAAAGGAAGCAGACCACGTACACTAGCAGCTTTCAACTGCCACGGTGATGATTTCAACCTCAATCATCAGATTTCCTGGAGACTTCAGAAAAAAAGGTCTAGGCAGAGTGAAAAGAGGCCTCAGATGAATAGCTACACGTAGAGCTAACAGACATTTCAGATCCATGAAAGTGGTAGCATGGGATCTCTGTGAGCCCATGGACTTATCTAAAGCTGCTTCCAGTGATCAGGGCCATGCTAACCCGTATCTCTGTGTAAAATAAAACTAGTTCCATTGAGTAGGGAACATCTCTCCAAAGCGTGCATACTTCTGAGTGCATCTTCCCATAGAAATCTCTGCTATCCAGTAAGCAGCTGGAGCCTCATTTAATTAAACTGATGCACCATTATTCAAAGGGATAGTAGGGAAGGAGAAGGGATTACTACCTCTGTTTTGTAGCAGATTAGCTTCCAATGTTTTTACGAGATGCTTATCTCATTTTGCTTCCAGCTTCAATTTATATGTTTACTAACATTATGTTTGGTGGTATCTGGTAGTTTGTGCTAGAGATAATTTTGTGACCTAAGCGAAACACTTACCTCCCCCACCTTTTTTTTTTTTAAAAAAAAAGAAACCCTAAAGAAAAAAACAAAACAACAAAATGCCTAAATGATATAGCCAGTCTGTCAGGTGTGGTGAATAGACTTTCTTAGCATATGACAAACATGATGATCAGTAAAGGCTTAAATGACCTTTTCTGCTATTTTGTATGTCACACAAATAAACTCAAACAATGACAATAAAATACTATTTGCTGTCGAACTTTCTAATGGCAAAAAATGTTTTAATTCTTTATTTTCACCAAGAAACAGTTGAATAAACAAAGCTTAGTAGCAGGGAGTGAATAGATTTTTAAAAAATATCTTTGATGATTTTCGATAGTGTTCTAAGGTAAACTTCCAACCCACTTTTCATCTGAAGAAATGGTAAAATATTGCTTCCAATTAGTGACAGGAGGCTTTCATTTTTTGTGTCTTAAAGCATACCAATATCATAAATATATGGTTAATAAGTAAAACAGTTATTTCAATTGAACAAAATACACAGGAAGGAACTTTCCCCAGTATGGTAAAAAATAAGTTCAATAAGTCTGATTGTGTACTTTCATCATCTGTTTTCCTCATTTTTAGAATACCAGTAACTACAGCATAGTAGAAGTACAGTAAATGAGCTGCTCACTTGAAAAAATGCATTTCTGCATGTTCAAACAAGAGCGACTGCTAATTTAACATTTAATTGGTCTTAAATACTAGGAGTAAAGTGAAGCATTTTTACTGAGAAGAGAAACAACCAAAATATCCACAATATCTTAAATAAAATAAAAATACCAATAATAGATATAAAATCTTCATGGCAGGTTAAAAAAGAATTTGATTTTTTATTCTACAGTCTATACTATCTCCTAGCTTTGTCCCCTTGTAGGTACCCTAGGTCTCTTATTTTTAAATAGCTCTTGAAATCCCAAAATTAGTTTTATGGTGTGTCTTATCTGATGGCATGGCTACCACTTAGCTCAGACTGGTTCCTTTAGAGCACCTACTTTCCAGTGTTATTCTGAATCACCTTTTTTAGAGGCTTCTCTCCTCCAGTGATAATATAGGCAGCTCAGGGAAACTAACGGTCAGACTTAGCAGTGATATGAAACACTACTGTAAATGATTCTAAAATCTCCAGTACCCTGTGGTTTTCTAACAAATTATGATGTAAATAGATTTAGTGGCCCTTAATGACAACAGAATTTTTTCAAACAAGGCTCCCGCAAATCACTACAACAGAGGAGCACATAATAACTTTTTTGACTGACGCACAAAGTCCTAGTTCCTCAGGTGACACTTTTAGTCCACTCCTCTGTTACTCAGTTTCGGGATATATGTCTATTGGATGTATGTCCCATTGTTTGAGAACTCATTGGTCATTGTCTTAGAATGACATTCGCTTCACCAAACACAGAGGCCTATGATGTAAATGTCTGAGCTAGTCACACTTAGGCTCCCTTTATAGCCAATGCAGAAGAATAAGCATTTGTACACTGTGATTTATCTCACTGAAAAGTCATTGTCTAAAGTATATAAGATGAATTGTGCCTGAAAAATGCCCGTTTCTCTTCACTGGCTACAAAAACAGCCTGAGATGCCTGACTCAGATATAGATAGCAAAAGGAATTCCATTCACATTTTCCCTTAATAATTCGTTTGTCTCTTTTGCTGCCTTTTTAGGAACAGCACGTAAACAGTAAGCCACTGTCCCTAGCTCCGAAGCGTGGACCTACAGCATGGACCTACATGTTTCCTGAGCATGGAAGTGTCCTAATTCTGACAATAACACAAGGTCAGATCTTAGATCTTCCCCAAATCTGACACTATGGCTGACACATCTCGCCTGCAGTAGACTGTTGCGATTTATCCTCCTTTAAAAAAATTAATTTTTGTTGTGTATCCCAAGACAGTTCCCTTTATGCATCTCACAAGCCAGTTCACTAACTCCAGGTATCAGTCTCTGCTGCTTCCCCCCGGCTTTATCCAGAACACAGTTTTGCTGCTGCTGGAGTTTCCGCTCAATAGATTCATCACAGTACAACACACAGAGGACAGACTATTACCTGCATGCCCCACAGCAGGATCCTAATAGCTTTGCTTCGGGATATTTGAAAGTTGAAAGAGATACCCATTAAAGGGCTTAACAGCCACAGTGGGCTTATGCCCTAAAGTTGTGTTAATGGGGGAAGTGATCTGTGGTCTGTCTGTGTCTTTGACTCACCCACAGTACCTGGCAAGATCAGAAACGCAGTTCATTCAGTATATTCAAATGAAGCATCTGATTTTAGGTGGAATAATTTCCCGTATGGCAGGACAATAAGGCAGAGAGCTGTTTCATTTCAATGCAGTAACTGAACTAAGATTGTGATCTTGCCAGGTATTGTGGGTGTCAAAGATACTTATAGACTCTTCAGCCTAAAGGTAGGACATCTATTGTACGCATCATTCACTCTAATTCTCTCAACTCTTCAAAGTAATATGGTACCTTTTATGTAGCCTTTGATACTCACCAAAGAGCTTGGAAAGTTGACATTTTTGACCACAATCTTGAATCTCAGCTTCTTGTTCCAGAAGAAGATTCAAGGTGTTACACTAGGGTAAGTCATTGGCACTATGTGTGCCTGTATTGCCCACTGTATGGTGATGTGTTTTGGCTCAAACTTTTGTGGGTTTTTCTGGGGGGTGGTGTGGTTCATTCCCACTGAGGATGAAATGCCAGTTTTAGATTTATATGTCCTTACCTGGAGTTAGGAAAGTTTTGGGTTCATTCTTGCTAGCTTCTGGAATATACTTTTGATAGTTCATACTGTTGTTAATGCTGGATGTCAGCTAACTCAAAAGAAGAAATGCTTAAAAAGGACATTAGCGTGATCTCTGATTTTCTCAGACCCCATCTAAGGTACATGGCATTTTGAGGACTAGTTTTACTTTTATTAAAGGTACAGATACAGCAATCTGGTATCATCTTGACCAAAATCTAAATAATTAAACTCTGTTGGAAACACGATATAAACACTTAAGGTGTATATACACGTTAACTGGTCAAAATAGCTTCTATATAGTTTATTAAGATCTTACTGGTTTTCAAAAGTGCGAATTGTCTGATTTCATTCTATCCTTCTCAGTGTTAGATTCCTGTTTAGACTAGATTCTGAACTTTTTCTGTAGTCAACGGGTAGTTATAGAAACTTCCACAGGGCAACATACCTTTCCTAAGCATTTAAAACAAGCAAGATGAATTAAGTTATTCCCACTAATGAGAGAGCGCGAGAGCACAAGAGCAAGACAAAGAGTGAGAACTTCATTTTTTACGTAGCTAAAATGAGGTGACTTGAATATTATCTACTTCAATATTTGGCAACCACATCTATCAGACCAGTAATGACTTCACCAGACAGATGAAGAAAGAATGTGCCGTAGGCTTCCAGTTGCTGGAGAACTCCAAACTTAACAACCAGTATCGTGAATACATGCAAAAAAGTATTTGCAAGATATGTAGAAAAAGGAGGAATTAACATTATTTCTTGTCTCTCAAGCCAAACTAAAGAAAAAATGTTGCGGAATATGAATAAAATTAATTCAGAAATGCTAATTTTTCTTGCTTGCACACCTGCTTAGCAATTTGGATCTGAGCAAATGTACAAACCCACTAACTCCTTAGACATACTTTTTCACCTCCTTTGTTAATGCTGTTGTGTCTTTTCAAAGTTGTATCTGTGGCAAAGTAGTATGTGTGCAAAAAATCAAACTCCAAATGTAGAATATAACTGCGGAAAAATTATTTTGTTTATTGATTTCTTGAATGAATCTCTATGACAATGAAGAGATTGAATGAAGCATTATCTTACAGAAGCAGCAGTTTAGGCCATCGGTACATTTGAGCCTTAAAAAACTTTTTCTTTTTTTTCCAAATAGGTTGGAGTCTACCCAATAAAAGGAAGAAAACCCACAACAAACTGCAAAGAGAACTGAGGTCCTGTAACCTCATTTTCTAGTAGATCTGAGTTCCTTACTGCTAACCTTGTACTTCAAAGGAGGAACTTGGCATCTGTAGTACTCCTGAGATGCATGGAATCCCAGGAAAGAACGAATGAATTGTGTTATCCACCGTGTCCAAAAATTATAGGATAGCTTTATGGTTTTACTGGACCTCTGAGGTTCAGCTGAGTATTTACCTTCATGGAATATCATTGAAGAATTAAATCAGCAATTTCATTTTTTTTGGACAGTATACACAGCAGTGAGTGAAAATATGAAAGGGACAAAATATTCTTTGTATTTGAACATGCTATATGGATTCCATGGAATTCCAAAGAGGTCAAAGGAATTTGGAGAACTTTGATGTACACCAAAAAATTCCAATCCAAAATAAAATAAAAAAAATAAAACACTTATCAGTCTTATTAAAGAAAATATGATAATAACATGGGACAAGGTGAAAATGCTTATATTAGAACTTCTGGCCNNNNAAGTCTTTGCACATAAACCCAATACACATGTCCAGATAGCTTTTGAATACCTCCAAGGAAGGAGACTCCACAACCCCTCTGGGCAGCCAAGTGCTTGGTCACCCTCACTGTAAAAGTGTTCCCTGATGTTCAGATGGAACCTCCCATGTTTCAGTTTGTGCCCAGTCCTCTTGTCCTGTCACTGGGCACCACTGAAAAGAGCCTGGCTCCATCTTCTTTGTGCCCTCCCTTCAGGTGTTCATATACACTGATAAGATTCTCCCTGAGCCTTCTCTTCTCCAGGCTGAACAACCCCAGCTCTCTCAGCCTTTCCTCACAGGAGAGATGGTTCAGTGCCTTAATCATTCTTGTGGCCCTTCATTGGACTTTCTCTGACATGTCCACATCTGTCTTGTACTGGGGTGCCTGGAACTGGACGCAGCACTCCAGGCGTGGCCTCACCAGTGCTGAAGAGAGGGGAAGGATCACCTCCCTTGACTTCTGGCAATGCTTTGCCTAATGCAGCCAAATTTGGGAGACATCTGAACAATGTTTTTATGGTAATCTTTTTCTAATGAAAGGTTCTGATGTGAGAGAATAGAGCATTTTCAGAGAATTAGAATCATAGAATTAATGTTATTACACCAAGGAAATGATAAATTTAAGTTACTGTACCAGTTACCTGGCTGTGAAAATATGTCAGGTTGGATGGATGTCAGTGTCTGACCTCCAGATTGTCAAAAAAGTGGCACAGCACATAATGTTTTGTTTTGTTTTGTTTTGTTTTTAAATATGTTAGAATGAAAAAAAAACAAAAAACCAAACACCGAACTACACCTGTGCAGTAGAAAGAATTTGTTTCAGTTTTTGATTTAAATTTTAATCTTACATCTTAAGTATCATATGAAAAATGGTAGTCAGCAATAAGAAAACTCTTGAGGATGTGATCCAGAAGGTTTCCAGCAGCAGATGACAACTTGTCATTTTGCCTACATTTTCCACAACAGGAATTTTTCCATTGTTTCTATTCTATTGTTTTTCAAGATGTGGATTCTGGGACTTGTTTGAAGACCATTGAGTCTTCAGTTGACTTCTGTATATCTCAATTATTATCACAATATCTTAATAGTTAATATCCATTTAGTGTGTGGAATGTAATACAGAATTTTTTTGCTACATCACTGAGACATTTTACAGAAACTGCCAGAGACTAGTTGGAGTGGCAGAGAATAATAACATTAAAACTGTAGAGAATTTTAGAAGCATTCTTTTTCTTAAAAAAAAAAAATAAAAAATTAGGTGTTGAGCTAAAAAAACCCCCTGAGCTGTATTTACATTAAAGTTACTGATTCATCAACACTTCTTTATGGTCCTAAGAATACCAGCCTAGCAGAATATTGAAAATCAATACTCTTTTTCTTATGCTATTCCAGGACCAAAGATACATGTAAAAATTAGTACAAATTTAGAAGAGTGTGTCCAAAGGTTCTTCTAATGTAATTATAGATGCTGAACTTATCATTCCTATCAGTAAAGCACAAGAGCTTGTATGCTGCTAGGATTTCAAATTGCTGACAAATACTCCTGATGAGTGTCTGTAGCTCCTAAATCAGCAAAGGTCCAATGAATGTGCCAGGCACCTCAGCACTCTTTCTGCAACAGAAACGTGATCTGTGTTCTGATGAAACTTAGTTCTTTTGGAAACTGTAAAATGACTCTGTGACAGTAATTTTGTATCATCCTCTGTGTATGTATCTGCCATTAAGAAAAGGAAAAATTAAAACAATGTAGCCAATTCATCTCTCTTTTCCCTGTAGAGGTGTAGTATTCAGGCAGGTAAAAATGTAGTATTAAGAGGGTTTAACCCTTCTGTTACCACTGGCCAATGTAACTTGCTTCTTCATCAGAGGGCACATTTCAGATCATACCTTGCAGTTAGACTGGACTGAATCCTAGCCCTTTGACAAGTTATGTCAGTTTAAACTTCTAGCTTTCTCTTCCAGGACATGTTATCTTCTCTACTTACAGCATAACAGCATAACATTATTTTGGTTTTTGTCACTAGACTTTAGTTGTCTTATCTAAACTAGCTGATACAGGCTGCCCATATAGTCAATGAGTACTAACTAACAATTCCCAAAGGTGATTCATTTAAATTGACTTGATAGTAGTATTAAAAGCAAAATGAATGCTCCTTCAGAGAGGCTTTCTCTTTATTTACTGACTATAGAAATAACCTACATAACTAGTTTAGCCCAGATCCCTAACTTTTAGATAAAAACAGTTGGAATAAACGCCAGTCTACTGCCACTACTATCACTCAATAATCCATCAGTAGACAGCGTAGGCAATTGTGTTTCCTAAAATATTCTTAAAACTTTTCTAACATCAAAAGCCTATCAGCTGTAATCTGAAAATCTAACTGAAAATATTTGTCTCTAAAATAATAGTAAAGGAAAAAACAAACAAACAAAAAAGATCAGATGCACAGTAGTGTTTAATTCAGAAGTTTGAGTATAATCTTTATACTCCTGGAATTCATTTTCCAAAAGCAAACCCGCTCCCTCCCAATTTTAGTGAAATGTAAGAGAACTGCTTCCAGCTCACCTTTAACTAAGACGGATCAACAATGGAAAACCCACAAGCTTAATGAAAACCTGCAATTCTCCATTGAGTTTTACCCATGTATCCTTGCAGATCTAAAGCGTGGAAAAAAACCCAACTGAACCACAAAAAAACCCCAAACAATGAAGAAACCTTAAAACCCTGGAAGGTGTGTGAACAAAACTCAGCTAAGCAGAAATGTGTTCAATACTCCAGTGCATAAACTAAGTAGTCACTCAATAATTGCAGTAGGAAATGCACATGAGAGCACACAGTACCATCAGGCTTCCAAAAGCTGTGCTTGTGCCAGGCAGAAAACAGCACAGAATCACAGAATCGTACAAACATTTAGGTTGAAAAAGACCCTTAAGATCATCGAGGCTGACCATAAACCTAATACTGCCAAGTCCACCACTAAGCCATGTCCCTAAGTGTCACATCTACACGTCTTTTAAAAACCTCCAGGGATGGTGACTCAACCACTTCCATGGGCAGCCTGTTCCAATGCTTGACAACCCTTTGGTCAAGAAATTTTTCCTAATATCCAATTTAAACCTCCTCTGGTGCAACTTGAGTGGTCTGAGCCATGATGTCTGCAGAATTTCAGAGGAAGTACTACTAATGCATGGCTGAAAGCTAGCAAGTTGTACCAGAATACACTTTTTAATTGGTGCTCTAGAGGCCATGAACACATCTTCATCAAACACAGACGCAACCTCCATGGAAAAGAAAGTATTCACAGTATTGTTGATGATCAATATTTTTGAACTGTAAATATTTAGCAACCAAATTTTATGACTGGCTCTTGCGCACATGGAGGAGGGAAGTGGGATTAACTGTATTGCAAATGCAGCCAAGTAAGTATAATGTGTCTCACTGATTTGTGTATTAGAAATATGTGACTCAGGCATATAATTGTAGTAAATTTGAGGAAAATGGCTGAATTGCCTGCAAATGGAAAATCAGGCAATGGTAATTGCCTGGCAATCAGCAAATGGAAAATCAGATATTGGGCTTCTTCCTTTCTAAGTTTACAGTTGTTAATTTTATATAAATCCTTAACGTAGAGAATAAGCAAGGGGGGGAAGCTACAAAATTCTGGCTTTGTTAGTTGTCACTGTTTGATGGAAGTAGATATGATAGTGAGAGTGGCTTATATTATGTACTGGAACCTTCTTAGAAATCTTTGCTGGCAAAATTTTTGCATATTTGTGGTTGGGGCATTTTTATTTTTTTACCATGGAATTTGGAGGCAGACACTTAAAGAAGAGCTGTGAGATGACAAGGAAAATGCTATGATTACTTCCTGCTCTTCATGGCGACTTCCAAAACGTGAAACCAACCTATAGTTTCAGGCACCATCAGCCCTCAGTATGCCATAGTATCTGATTGTTGCTCAGCCTTTGTGTAGGTTTTTTTAAATTTGAGTCTGGGAGGAGAGGTAGCAGTTTTCCACTATTTTTACACTGTTGAATATTTGAGCTCTAATGACCATTGAGATTCTCATATAAAATCACTGTTTTCTGTGTCACTTTCTAATACATCTGGACTGCAGTTAGATATCAGCCAAGGCTTTCAATGTCCTTTTGACCTCTGATTGTACAAATACTGTAACGCCAATATGATATAACCTTGTAACACCAATAGGTGAAATCACAGCTATGTTCATACATTATTTCAAATTGCTACTTGAAAAGTTAGACAGTTTGTTGCCTAAAGGCAGTATATTCCAGCAAGTTTATGTTTTTTCCAGCAAGTTTTATGATATTTTTCATTGGCATATCTACAGAAACAATGATGAATAGAAATATATTATAGGTTATATTTTATCTGCATTTTGGTGTTGGTTTTTTTTCCCCATATTTCAAGTTCTGTAGCTCAGTAGTACGTAGTGCTTTTTTATCGCTTGTGTTTTTTTTTTTTTTTCTGTTAAACTCCATGAAAATGTGGTTTGTGTTTCTATGCTGGCCTACAGTGTGCAGTGACTTACAAAGAAGTGCAAAAATGTAAATTATTTAAATAGCTATGTCCTTCCATTTTGTTTTCATTCTATTTCCACACTTTCAATTTTTTTCATGGTGGGAGAGAGTCCAAGTACAGAACATGTATCAACATGTGCAATAGTGAGACTCCTTGCTAAAATATGATTGGATTCAGCATGATAAGTTATTCTTTAAATGCTGTTGTGCATTTTTATTGCCTAGTTAAGCAGTAAAATGAATGTGTCATTGCTTATGGATATAAATATGTCTCAGCATGTTTTAGCTAGTATGTCAGGAAGAAAGATACTGCTTCTTAGAATCTCTGATTTTTGCATAAGAAAAAAACATATAAACCCAGATCATTGAGTTGCAATTATTTAAGGGAACTTTCTGCAGTACGACTATACAAACCAAAGGAAAAATGATTTAAAGACAACGCTCACAGTCTGAATGTATTCCATACTTTTATGCATGTACAATTATGTGTAATAAATTAAACATATGCTACTCATGATGGTCATATCTAAAACTACAGAGTTGTATATAAATGTTGAGGGATCATGGACCGTATAGAGCTATATAAGACATTAGAGGGATCATATAATACTTAAAAGGACTAGATGTTAGAAATATATTTCAGTTTTTTCTATCTACAAAATCTGTATGGAAGGATATCTTCCATATCCATTAAATATAGCACATATTCAATGTGTCTTTAAAAATTACTATCTAGTAACACCTTTCCTGAAAAATAATGGTTAACTAACATGAAGCTTAGCCTACAAAATGAGATTTTAAGAACTGTAGTATAATGAAGGAAAAGGAACTACTAGCAATGCTGTTGCAAATGTGAAAGTTTGAGCAAATGTTAAGAAAACCACAAAAATATCTTTTGCTGGATCTGCTCACAATCAAAAAGCCAAGCTACTGGACATGAAAATGCTTCTAAGAGACTGAAACAAATAGTAAACTTTAAACTATGTGTGGTTTGGGGACTGTATTTAAATTATGTTAATCAACTAGTTTGAGAACCAGTATTTGTAGTAAGACTAATAGCAAGGTAAGGTTAAAATGTCCTTATGTCCTCCAGGATGGATATAAATTACACATGTAGACTGTATTAGCTAGCAAAATGTAGGTAATATACCATAAAATCAGTATCACTGTTAAGACCATGACTTTCGGTGACTAATAAATTTGTAAATTTAAGTTCCCACGCTCACGTTTTGAAGGTATTTTGAAAGAATTAGTGTAGCAATATCCATTATGCTAATTTAAAAAAGCACCCCTAACTGTGATCTTCAGCCAGTTTTTACACCGGAGCAGTACAGCCATGCGGGCTAGCACCCACCTGCTTCATAACCTGCTGCGATGAAACCGCAAGATCTGCTTGTACCAGAGCATCCAAGATGCTTCTGATTTATTAGATTTATTTCTAGATTTATTAGAACAGAAATCAAAACCAGTTACATTTCTAGACAGAGAAGCTCAAAACAAGACAGAATAGAAACAAAAGACTTCATAAACAAACACTCCCAGACCTTCTGTGCCTGTGAAAGATGGATAATTTCTACCAGAAATGGTAGAATTTCTACCAGGTTTTCTCTCAGATTAGCAACATTCAGTAGTTTCCTACTTGCAACAGACTTTGCACAATCACTGCCTAATCATTGCCAAGACCAGTCTATGTGTCTGCTCCTCATCAGTGCTGTGGAGTCCCTGCTGCGTCTGCTCCTTCCTCCACCACCTCAGCTTTCTTGTAGGCCCTTCTCCCATGTGAGTATACTCATCTGCACTCAGAAAAACATCAAAGTTATCCTCCTTCCAAAAGGCTGTTTACCCTATGTGGGCAGCTAGGAAGGACAACCAGAAAACCTCCCTCATTGTTCAGATGCAACATTTGAACAGTGTTCATTAACATGCAAGCTATGAACAAACAGGAAAAATTGATTCTGCCTGACTACAAGCCTGCCATTTAATTTAATTCAATTAGGGTGTTATGAAACATAGTATGTTAACTATTAGAAATAGAATAGAATAAAATAAAAAAGTTGAATAGTAGTTTAGTAATGAATGACTGTTACAGGCAGCCTGTGTCAATTTAACATTAGTTAAGCTAAGAAGTTAGATTATCAGGTCATACTGAAGGTACAAAATAGAGAGGAGTATAGTTTTCTACAAGCAAATCTTAAAAAGAAACAGCTTGACTGCCAATTCACCTATAAATGTATTTTTCTAAGCTTTTTGAATTAAAAACAAACTATGCAATATTATCTTATTATATTGTACACAGTAATATATTTCGTATTATTAGGATAACAAAGATATTTTATCATAGAGATTACATTCCTCTGACCCTGAATGTCTGCTCAGGCAGATGTTCCCATCTGCAGACGTCCAAGATCATTTTGAAGTTTACTCTTTTCACCAAAGTAAATTTCTTTATGATATTAGTTCCTCATTAGTGTTTTTTTTTTTTTTTAACGTTCTTTACTTTGTAATTTTTCTGATCGTTCTTTTTATGTTTATTCTGTACCAGCGTAATCATATCATTGTTGCACATAAATTTTCCATCATCTTTATTTCATTATTCTCTTTTTGCTCATTGTATGGCACACTTAAATTAACAGACAGAATTATTGCCTCTGTTGACATAAAAGCTTAATCTCTTTACATCTGTTCCTTTGATTCTCATGATTTCATAGCTAATGTTTGGAGATCAGTGTATCACATCAATAAGTACATTTTCAGGGATATTATTTGTGAGCTTGTTTTGAACAGGCATCACTACAGCCCCTTTGTTAGTCTGTCAGAAGTAACATTCTCATTACATTTGAATACAATCATAATATTAATTTGTACATCTTTTCCTGATGCAGAAAAGCAGTCAGACTTATAACTATATGCTATATGGCAGGGAGGTTGGAAGTAGGTGATCTTTATGGTCCCTTCCAACCCAAACCATTCTATGATTCTATGATAATACTTTTCCAGATAGGTCATTATACGAAAACTATGTTAACTACTGTTGCTATTTTTTAAAATGTTAGAAAAAAAATGCCATTAACTCTGAAATATTCCATCAAAAGCAGCATGGTTAAAATTCATATTCCTGAAGTATTTGCTGCCAAGATGTTTTAATTAGGTCAGCAAAAGCTATTCAGCTATATTTGGATATAACTGTAGTTTAATTCACACTTCTCTCCTAAATAAACCCCCAACAGCAGTCTGTGAAATTAAAATATGGGACACCTATGTTTTTGCTTAGTATCAGCTTGTATTTTAACATTTTACACTGCTGAATATAAATATCGAAAAGAAAGGTGTAAACTAATCCGGAAGGAAGGGAGGGGCTGAATCATGACAGGAAAGTTCCAATTTTAAGCAGATGTAGAAACAACAAATGAATTGCTTCCTAACTATCACTGTGAAAATAATTTGCAATGAATAATTTACCCTATTTTTAGATTTTTTTGTTTGTTTGGAGAAGAGACATTAATAAATCATGAATTCAGCTATTTTAAAATATTAATAATGATTTTTATTTCCAGTCTTTGACTTGATTACCAATTATTCCCTGGGAATACTTACTATTTCTATCATGTTTGTTATAGTTTCTCAGAGATGTCTTAAAATGTTTCTTTGTCCAGTTGATAGGTATCTAAACACTTCTTGCTGCAATTTGAATTCTGAAATTCATATTTTGCACAGTGCTGGATCTGTTAAATTTAGTCAAAAAATATTCATTTAAAACAATGTGAAAAAGTATAAGTCTAACTGAAGTAATTATACATAAAAAGTGGATTTGTATGAACATTTACAATGATACTCATATAGTTTTTATCAGTCCTGAAGACATTGTTAAAGATTCTAGACAATTGGGAAAAATTGGATTTGGAAATAGGTTTGGGAAAAATATGATTGGGAAAAATTTTCTTCAATATTGCAAGATGAGGCTTTTTCTCTTGTATGAATCTTCATGTACTGTATTTTTCAGTACTACCATTTCAACCTTTCATTGCTGAAAGTAAATTCATTATAGCTTTTGTAACACTAAAATTGCAACCAAATGGATAACTGTTCCCAAAGGAGAAGCTGGAGGGCTGAGTGATTTCAGCTGCTTCTTACTGACAACAAACTAAAACCATATTTTTCTCTTGCTGAGAACTAAACTGGGAGGTAGGTGTCCCACCATGACCCATAAAGTTTGTAAATTGTGATCTCCATGTTGAAGTTGATCACTTTTTTTTTAGCCAAAATTTGTAAACAGTTTAAGCAATTTCCTTGAATGGAAAAAAATATGCATTGAAAATTATGCATTGGTAAATCTCTCAATACTGCGACCCTCAGAAGTAGGTCAGTGTTGTTTCTTAATGTGACGCTCTCCTTTAGAAGTTCATTTGTAGGCTTTTCTAAGCATATGTAGAGTGTAAGAAAAAAATATGTGAACAGACACATACACAAGGTAATGATTAATTAATGCAGCAGAGATATTGATAAAACATCAGGTCAACTAGCAGACCATTTAGGTTGAGTGTTTAGCATTTAGTCTCTGCCACAAAGTTGAGTTGAAATATATTATTATATTTGTTTAAGTGGATACAAGAGAAAAAAATTGTCTATATTGCCCTTTGCTCCAGAAAACTACATTTATCAAATGGTTTCCATTTTTTTTATTACTTTATAAAATAGGCAATTATTTCTGAGGTTTTTCACCTGACCTCTCTATTCTGCATGCTTAGAAAACTTCATACAATCATCAGTGCTTTCATATTTGCATAGACTGCCTTGTAAGTCTCCTACTTGTACTGTACTTTGTTTATAAATGGACCCATAGTTTTATAGAATACAATGAAAAAAATTACTATTTAAGAAATGCAGATTAAGAAGTGGGAACATCGCAGCAAATAATGAGAAAATCTGCAGGTGATATGTGAGTTCAGTTTTCAGTTTGATTAAGTTCTATTGTATATATGAGGAATAATTGTGTCGCTCTATACAAAAAGTTCTACATTTCTAAAATGAATAACCTTTGCAGTTGAATGAAAAGCAGAACATCTTTATGAGTGTACATGATTTTAGCCAAGAAAAATGGGTCATGTGAACTATTTTTCTATCATCCTAAAAGTGATATTTTAATTCAGAATTATTAAAATTATTAAAAAAGCTTTACTCCACTCTGTCTGTCATCTTAACAGTGTAGCTCAAAATTTTGATAGCTGTGAATCGGGGACTTGATCTTATTATTTCAAAGGCAAGAACCAAGCACAAAGTAGAAGATAAAAAATGAAGGAAGAAAAAAAAACATAAAATAGGTTGAAAATGGAGACAAGCAGAAAATGTACTTTGATTAATTGAAAGGTTAATTACTGAAGACTTCCTCTGCACAGCATACTGGTAATTAGAAAGTCTGAGTGATGTGTGATTTCATTTAACACTATGCAAAAAGCCAACATGGCACAGCAAACTGCTTGATTCTTCTTGTGTTTGTGAAACACGTAACTTGGTATTTCATTTTACTCTAGAGTAAAATAAAGCAC
Organism: Dromas ardeola; assembly: GCA_013398915.1. NCBI lineage: Eukaryota > Metazoa > Chordata > Aves > Charadriiformes > Dromadidae > Dromas > Dromas ardeola. The sequence goes on along the minus strand of VYZM01011089.1, from coordinate 55,031 downwards.
TTTTTTTTTTTTAATTGACAAAAAATGAGATCAAAAGATAAAAGATTGGTAGAGATGAGGCCAATTAGACACCATGGGTTAGTGTTCTTGTCCACCACTACCACCTTAGCTCTGATCTTTGAAGCACACCAGGCACAGGATAAAAACTGTGCTGTGCAATAGGATTTCTGGTCACCTCAAGAGGAATATTATGGTGTCTTTAAGAAAGTGTCGAGCGTCCTTGAAACTTACAGTTCTGTTCCAAGATTTTGAGAAAAGTGTTGTTCTCATAGGAATGGAAAGTAAGATGTTAAAAATGTTTCACAAGAATGGCATTTCCAGTAGAGCACCAGCTGTCCTGCTTATGTGCCACTAGAAACTCCTCACTTCTTCTGACTCTTTGTAACTCTCTCAGTGAAACAGCATCAGCATACAGGGGAAGCTACTGACAAAAAGAAAAATGTGTGTGGAGCCCAAAAACCACATCAACTTTGGAACCTTCTGGATATACCTCAGGGACTGCAGGACTAACTATCAAACTGGTAATTTCCAAGGAGCTATGGAAATGGGCAGAGAGGAGACAATATTAGGTAAAGAATTTGAGGCCTTGAACGCTTCCAGGGATAGGGCAACCACAACCTCCCTGGGTAACCTGTTCCAGTGCCTGACCACCCTCACAGTAAAGAATTTCTTCCTGATACCCAGTCTAAATCTGCCCTCCTTCTGTTTGAAACTGTTACCCCTTGTCCTATCATTACACTCCCTGTTTACAGTAGTAAACAAAAGAACATGGAAATAACAAGCACATGGCAAGCATTATGATTCAAGGAGGATTAAAAAAAAAAATGCAAAATCTTCCTAGAGCTATATAATTAATTTATCAAAGATGTAAAAACTCCACATTGTCACAGACTACTAATAGAGGCAGCTTATTGTCCTTCATGGACTTTGAGCATGAGTTGTTCTTATATAATTCCTTTTATTCATTGCAGAGTCAAGGTACCCCTTCCTATGCGTGTTGATATCTGGATAATTCATTATAATCTACCCTGCACAGGTTAACTTTAATTTGAAAATAATGGCTGCCTCTTCAACCTGAGAGTTGCTTTTATTTCACTAACCGATGTTAACAGCAGCTAACTAACGAAGACATAAATCAAGAAGAATGAGGTAATGGAATGAGGAAGCTAAAAGAAAATATCCCTCAACCAAAGAAAGGGTTCACTAAGTCCTCCAGACTTTGAGACAGAAGTTTTGATCCAATTAATTTAACTCAAGCAAGTCCAACCACGTGGGATAAAAAAAAAAAAAAGCATTGGAAAGGAAGGGGGCACGATCACTTCTTACTCCCCTTCAACCTCCAAGTAACAGGGAGTAGGCAAAAATCACAAGTCTCTTAACAGCTTCTCCTGTAACCATCATGGCAACTAGCTGGTTAAGTATCTTTTCCCTGTCATGGCACAAGATTACAAATGAAGCTGTCATTTTGTTTCTCCATTCTTCTGTCCGTTCTTCTGTCCATTCTTCCAGCTCAATGTGAGGAACAGCAATTCAGCAGTAGCATGATAGCAGGAGAAATGAAAGGAAATGGCATACTGGCAAACAGCTCTGCTTTTGAACAACAAAACTGTGCTGCAAAATTTATAAAGCTCTTAAATAAGCTTGAATCATTAAATAAAAAATTCAGGCCCTTTATCTGGTCTGAAAAACTGCGTATATTTTAATCTGAACAGACATAATCTTTTTTTTTACAGTATATAATTTCTGATGGAGAGCAGAAAACCACAAAAGAAATAGGTTAGACTGAGAAAGCTCTGCCGACAAGATAAACCTATAGTCACAGACACGTCTAATTCCCTAAGCTTTCATCATTAATATTTTATGGCCCTCACTGATCTGCCCAATCTTGAAGAAAAATGTATCTTTCATTTAGGCAGGAAGGGCACAGTAATAGAATTTATCTGTATCAAAAAAGGAGGTAAAATGCAAACTACAAAAGAGATGTCACAGCAAAGTATTGAGTTTGCTCACTGTTACTTGAAACACTGATCCCTGCAAGGAGTGTTTTATTTGAACAGGAGAAATAACATTAGCATGCACAAGGATGACGGCATTCCCATTAAGAGGAAAATATGATGAATGCTATTTGCAGGAGTTTTTTAATCTCCACCTAAACACTTCATTTTTTACAGTCATTCCATAAAGTAACATCCATTTCCTTTACTGCAGATTCCTGTAGGATGTGGCTATTATTTCAAGTTTAACCTATCAAAATTTTTGATTTATCAACATTAGAGAGAATACAAAAAGGAAATGATTCTTTTCCTACATTCGCTGGTGAATCTCAATAATGCATCAAGGAACATTTACTAGGATAAAGACACTTGAGGAGAACATAGAGTTTAAATAGTTTTGTTGGTGAGTCTGCTTGCATTAGTGATATGTGAAAATATATGAACAGAAGTGCTGTGCTGTGCTCTGCAGCAACTCTATCAGTTACACTGAGGTATAGTGGGAATAATGCATTTGCCTATGGCAGAGAGGAAACAATGAACTTGTGGAGGAAAAAATACAAGAGTATCAGTTATAACTTCATTATACGGCAGTTATATAAGGCTGACCATGGACCACCCTTTGACTGTAATATAGTGATACATGACATTTAGAGACCACCTGAACAATCCCTAGATCGAGTTCCTTGTTTGTCCTTCCTAGGCTGTGCTGTTTGATTCAGATTGCAAGGACACAACTGTGTAATTTGCAGACAGCCCAGAGCAAGCAATGGTGCAACTTCTATCAGACCAAAATAAGCCATGAAAATAGAGAGGCTGAGGTTTGTCGTATACCTCTCTATTCTATCACCTACATATGATGATTGATCAGCTTTCTCATCATGCATTTTTGGCACCCTATGTTGGTGTGATATGGAGCAGTTCCTGGAAATCAAGAAGTCTAAAGGCTGTAATTCTTCCGGATGCTTATCCTGATACATAGCGCTCGTGATGACAGATGACTCTTTTTACCATTTCTGTTTTACTGAGCCACAGCATTATCATGGTATGACAGAAGTGCTGGTTGTGAGGGATGTCTATGGAGTTCATGTAGGTCAATTTCTACTCAGAGTGGGGCTATGACCAACACTAGAAAAGGCCAGCTGTGGCTGTGGCTTTGCCTAGCCAAGGCTTGAAAATTTCCAAGGGCATTCCACAGCCTTTCTGGGCAGCCTGTTCCAGTGCTGCACTGCCCTTCTAGTGGATTTTGCTTTCCCAAGTGTCTAATCTGAAACTCTCAGGCTGTAATCACTGACATTAGCAGAGAGCTAAAACTACCATTACGTTACCTAACATTAAATATGAAAAATAAAAAATTAATAAAACCACTTACAACATTTCATTTGTGCCACCAGATGCAGGAACTGAAAACTTCAGTGCAAAGTTATCTCATGACAGCTCATGAAAAAGACATGAAAACTCTAGCAGAAAGGCTTACCATTTGAAAGTCCAAGCCAGAAACTGAAAGACAAGAAACGAAAATACATTTTTCAAATCTCATCAACTTCATTAGGAGTGACTATGGTAATTACTAACAGTTTAGTCCAATGGGAAAGATAGCCTGTTATCTCTAGTACAATGAAAATGCAATTAATATTCAGCCATCTATGTTTTAGAATCTAATACTTAATGTTCAGTATTACCTGTGTTCAAGTAAAACCACATCCTCAAAAGTAGTTCAAAAGTCACATCTGGGAGAGGAGAGGAGACAGGGAATGGGAGGGGAGGGGAAGGGAAGCGATGGGCATTGGGATTTTGTTCAGAAACCAACAGGTCTTGCTACAGCTATGGAAAGGGCCCAGTATCTTTGACAAACAGTTAACCTCTTAATTTGGGAAAATTTTACCAGTTATTCATACCACTATAATTATGCCAGTAAAATGAAACAAGAATTTTTTTCTTATGCGGAAATGAGAAATTATAGTCTCACCTAAAATTATAGTTTTATAACTATCCTGTCTTGGCAGGAACTCAGCATAGGGATGCAGTACTAACAGAAATGATTCAGCCTGTCCTTTGCCGTCCTTAGTGATGTTACCTGTTAAATACAAAATTCTGGTAGACAGATAGATTGCTTCTGTGATTCATCCGCATACTAAAGTACCCTTTGGTCTTCAGAACAAAATGAAGCCTGAGTAGATAGGATAGAAAGCCTTACAAATAGCAAAGAAAATTGGTGAAATGATGAATTCTTTTATTATTGTGGACATAAACTATGGTCAATAGCATATTTGCTTAGACCGTGGGGACCTTAACACGGCTATAAAAAGAGAGTTGTTAAATTATAGATGATGATGATAATAATAATAATACAAAAGAGAGCATGTCAAACTGCCAGCAGAAGAAAAAAATCAGAGCATAATTTGGAAATGCAGAATCCTTGTCTAAATTAGATGCATCCTCAGGCTTTTGGCAATGAAAGCTATGAGAATCATCTCAGAGCTAAGCATTTTAGGGAGGTAGAGATTTTTACAGTGTCATCTAGTTATAGCCTCATCACCAGCAGTTTATCATGAGGCTATGCCTGTGCATATGAGAAAAAAAGAAAAAAAAAAGCCGGGGAGGGGAAAGCTGCAACAGGCTAACTCTATTCACCATATAATAATTAAAGTATGTAACATAGGACTGATGTCCAACATTTATATATTGCATTGCTTCCACAATATGACAATAATACTGATCTAGGATAATAACAATTCTAGCTCCTGGCACATGTCTCAGAAATAAGTGACTTCTTACTGAGGACTTTGTGCTTGTGATAGAGGAAATAGAAGAACACAAGCCAAGCTGACCAAGGAGTCAATTGCTCAAAATTTTATTGTCTCACTTTTATTTTGGAGAAGGCTAAGAGAAAGATCCCTGGTTTGTGCAAACTGCCACAGGTCCACTGAAATCACCTTTTTTCTGTCATCTCAGGAATTTTTCTTCAGTTTAAGGGGTTTTTTTTTTGCTCTTTTCCACAGTTTCCTTTTTTATATCAATTAACAAAGAAAAGGTAAAAAACGAGTGCTGTTTCTTAACTTCTCACTAGTTACAGATCAAGAGTTGTTCTTAATTGTTTCCTTGATGCCTGTAAGCTACTGAAAAAAGTGACTCAGAATCATACCTTGATATTATTCTCAAATGATTATTTGAAATGGCTTAGGTTTTCATATGTTGCCTATCCATAAAATATTGTCGTCAGTTTTCTTCGTACTAAAGGCATTATCTTATAATGAACAGATTCCAGTGTTCTAGAACTGTACTAGAAGAGAGTTCACATAAATGTTCTTTATAATCTTTATAATAATCATCAAGGAGATTTTTCTTTTTGTAGTAGTCTTCACAGATGATAGGCAAGCCTGTCCCTGTGCCACATTCTTCCAGTGCTTATCCATTAATACCTTGAAACCTAGCAAGAGCCTTTCACATGGCACACGTCTCCTTTAGTTGTCTGCCAGAAATGAATGCTGCCAGCTGCTCTGAAGTCCATTCATTGAACCTATACCATTTCTGGAGCAAAGCTCTGATAGATGTGGGGGAAACTGTGCCAAGCCAGCCTATCTTTGTAATACGCCGTCACTGCTCTTGTTGCCCAGTGTGGACCTTCAGGGTCTCCTAAGGATTTAAGGAGGGAATGCAGAGGATGGAAGGGGAGTTTAGAAACATAGAGTTTCTAAACTGTTAATTTGCCTGTTGAAACCTATGAATCTGTCTAAGTCCAGGAAAATAAAATAAATAAAAAAGTATATATTATGTAGTATATCTATTTCTTTAAATTTGGCAGCTGATATCAGCTTTGATTGTTTTTCATGGCAGTAGAGATATTTTCATGTCTGCAATATGAGCTGTAGCATTTAAAGACTTACCTGAATGATTTAAAGAACTAATTTAACATGAACTCTAATTTTTCCGGAATTCAAAACTGGCCCTTAACATAATTTTAAGTAATATTCTTTTCTTGTCTGTGAATAAATGCTTGCAAATGCAAGCATGTGAAAGACATACCATTAGAATTTAATGAGACTTTAAAAGCTGAACTTGGAGTTTTTAATAACCTTAGCCAGATCTTCCATTTTTACCCAAAGACCATTTTTAATACCTGTCTGCCTTGCCTTTTTTTTCCTGTTGAATTGTATTCTTTGGAATTCTGAAATTTTACAGAGCCACTGTCTGCTCTTGTATAACAGAAGAAGGGCAGCTTTCCTTCTAAATGGTCAGCATCTGCCAAAGGCCATTTGATTTTTTTAAATCATCTGCACTACTCGTTTGGAAAGAAGAATTTCTAGTAACTGTTACTGTACACTATGTTCAAATAGTAAAGAAGGCTTTCATATATGTGTTCAAATCAAGCCACTCCTTTTCGTCTCAGTTTCAGCAGAAATGTATGCAGGTGGATATATCTATTATTCAGGAGAATGTAGGTAGGTTTCTGGAAAAAAAATGCTCTTTGTCATTTACTGGTGCAGGAGAAGTCATTGCTCCCTGCAGATTGACAAAGTTATTCCAGTGCTAATCTTGTGTAAATGTCAGAAGTGGCGATAAGATGATCTCCTGGGAAGTGGGATGAGGGTCTGGGGGGTGCTGGAAAGCAGAAAATCCTGCATACCCAAACCCACAATCTGAACCCCCAAACATTTCCAAAGGATAAACTTTTCATAAGCTTAATAAAAATATCAAATAGTTTTGGGCTCAAATTCAATGGTTAGAGCTAGGTAAACAGCTAAAGCATTCTGCAGTGCCACGTAGCTACTCAAATAAGTGACTCACACCATGACAGGTTGTGCTGGGAAAAGGTCTACATGGACAGAGAAGCCATGTAGAGACAGGTTGGTCCAACAAAAGAGTTTTTTATTCTCTCCCCCCTCATGGATATAATGCTTTCTCTAATCCAAAATAGAACTGTATCAAGTAGAAATCTCCAAATACTACACAGTTGCAATTAGCATTTATTAAATAATAAATGAGATGTACTATAACATCTTTTTCATACATACAGGGTAAAAGAACAACAGAACTCTAGTCCACAGTAATGGAAGGCTACACATGTTCAATGGATTAATATGACATTTAACAAATTTGTCAGTCCTCCAAACATCTGTACATACAGAAAAGAATGGCAGAGTGAAGGAAGAGAGAAGGGAGAAGGAAATCTAAAGTTAATAGTGGTGAATGACAGGAACTTTTTTTTTTTTTTTTAATTCCACTAATAATATGACCACTATGGCCACTAAGAATGCTCCACTATGGATGGCAGTAGAACAGAAACAAAAAAATGAGTTGATAAGTACTGGTCCACTATTATATAGTAAAGACCAATAAATGTACCAGTCTTTGTTACCTTAGTAGCACAAATGTTATATAGCTACCAAAGTTCTCTTCTCCTATACATAAGCAGTATTAATTTCAGTCAGAACCTAGCCTCACTGCCACGTAAAAAAAAAAAAAATCCAAAAATGTAGTGTTTAAAATCATTGAGCTTTAATTATTTTCTTTAACTGGTAGATATTTACTATTTACATACTTCCTAAATCCACACTTTCCATGTGGATCACTTTGCAGAAAAATAACAAAATGAAGTAAAAATGCATGAAACAGAGCAACATTTTTAGCCAACTGAGATGTTTTAGAACTGCATGAGAGCTTGTGACTGGATCTTTCAGAGAACTGAAAATCTTCTGTCAATTTATGATTTAGATTAGATACTAGGGAGAAATTCTTTACTGTGAGGGTGGTGAGACACTGGAACAGGTTGCCGAGGGATGCTGTGGATGCCCCATCCCTGGAAGTGTTCAAGACCAGGCTGGATGGGAGTTTAAGCAACCTGATCTAGTGGAAGGTGTCCCTGTCTATGGTAGTGGGGGTTGGAACAAGATGATCCTTAAGGTCCCTTCCAACCCAAACCATTCTAAGATTCTATGGTTCTACAATATGACAGTAATTAATCTTAAAAATAATTCTACATGAAAGAAAAAAGTACAGAATAATTCAGATACATCTCAATACTTCTGATATTTAGATCCCTGAAGACAGATTAATTTAATGTTAATGAACTGCTGAAATTATTTTTTACTAAACTGTGACTGTAAAGGTTTTGTAATATTTTCAGTTTAGTTATAAAAGAAGAGCTCTCAGTCAGATCAATGAAAGTGATAATATCCAACAAATTTGCATTGACAAAATGTCACTGAAAAGCCCTTTATTGAATAATAGCACTTAAAGGTCAGGTTCCTGTGTTTATATTTTACTTTTATGTTTTATATTTATAGTCCTTATACAAACAAAATTGAAAATAATTTTGTCAGAAAAAAGACAAGCAAATAAAAATGAGAAGTACCATTAATAGAATAAGAACAGTATTAAGTATGTTAGAATTTTAAACATACTAATATCCTTAAATGGTGACATTATACAAACGATTTAATTTTATGCTTTACTTAGTGGTATATTTATGGCATAATTATTATATACAGTTGAAATAGACCAAAACCTTTTCAGTAAAATCTCATAAAGACTTTTGAGCTCAGATTCTAGAAACTGAAAGTGCTCTTTCAATTTATTGACTTTAGTAGATCGTTAGAAATCTATAACCACGTGAGGACATACTAAGAATGAAGTATAACTCATATACAAGACTAATGCCTTCCTTTTTAATATTTCATCAGTTTCTAGAATATGTGTTGAAAGCTTACAAGTTGTAGTTTTGGTTGAAAGAAAGCCAAAAAAAAGCTTATAATAGGGTTTTAAAGCAATCTTGGTTTTCTGAGACTCATAAAAGAAAGAGGTTCTTATAATCTTTAGCCCTATTTGCCTAAAATTCCTTCACTTATAAACATTAAGTCTTTTGACAACTGATTTTTATGAGAAAATGACCAACCCATCATTTTTACATTATCACTCCAGAAGGAAAGTAAAGCAGCTTGGTAAGAAATATATTCTTTGTGTTCTCTTACTTTACTTTCAATTAAACTCTCGAACTATGAATGCATTCAAATCAAAGTAATTTTTGTTGCCTGAACCAGCTGATCACTTAATTAATCACTTGACAAAGTAATATATTCTGCAAAATGTTAACTTGTTACAGGCTACTGATGAGCTACCTTTTAATGCTTGAGTAGTTTTCAAATGAAAACATCTATAGGAAGGTTCACAGCATTTTTGTGAATCTCTGTTTATAGGCAATTCACTTCACCTCTAAATCCATCTGTTCTCCCCACTCCAAATTCCCCAATTAGATGCCAAACAATCTAGCTCAAAGTTATCTGCCATTGGATCCCTTTATGTCTCTTCAAGACATTTGCACCAAATTCTTTCCTCCCATATGCTGACATGCATCCTTGTACCATGCATCCTTCCTCATAACTGTGATTATTAGCTTCTCCAGAAAGACTTTGGAAAACTGATCTTTGCTCATTAGTTAGATCCCCATGGAATATCAGACACTTTGAATAGTACTGCTACTCTCTCAGCAAGTTTTCCCTCTCAGGCACTTCATATAAGAGAGAAGACTGAGCCGTCTCTTTGTCCCCAGCAAGGGACCTGGTGAAGGACACTGTGTTCTGCAGAACACACTCGTGCCAAGAGGACTGACTCAGTGGAAGGCTTTGCATCACACATATCGCACATTGACACCTGTGGTCTATGGGAGTGGTACGCAGTCCCATGTTACATGATGAATTGTTCACTCATATGGTCACCCTGCAAAGGCGCGGTCTTAACACAGCAAAGGTGGAAGAGCTCTGCAGACAAAGCACAGTGCAATACGGCAGGAGAAAAGCAGGGGAGACTAGAAGCTGGCAAACAACACAAACATTGAATGGCCTGCTGGAAGTTGCACAACATGTGACAGGGCAGTCACCCATTCTCAGTTTTGCAATCTATGCAGGCACAGGTGAGAGCAATGGCTGAGATGCCTTCCAGAAGTCTCTTTAACCTCCAGATTCTGAAACACCAGAGAGACTCTGCATTGCTTGTACAGAGAACAATTGTTGTTCTTTGCTCTCGTGTGCAAAGAAATATTTCTTGTATCAGAAATAGTGTGGCCAGCAGGACTAGGGAAGTGGTACTCAGCACTGGTAAGACTGCACCTTGAACACTGTGTTCAGTTTTGGGCCCCTCACTACAAGAAAGACATTAAGGTGTTGGAGTATATCCAAAGAAAAGCAACAAAGCTGGTGAAGGGTCTAGAGAACAAGTCTTATGAGGAGCAGCTGAGGGAGAAAGTTGGAGAAAAGAAGGCGCAGGGAAGACCTTATCACACTACAACTACCTGAAAGGAGGTTGTATCCAGGTGCATGTCGATCTCTTTTCCCAGGTAACAAGTGATAAGATGATAGGAAATGGCCTCAGGTTCTGCCAGGGGAGGTTTAGATCGGATATTAGGAAAACTTTCTTCACCAAAAGGGTTGTCAAGTATTGGAACAGGCTGCCCAGGGAAGTGGTTGAATCACCATCGCTGGAGGTGTTTAAAAGATGTGTAGATGTGGAACTTAGGGTCATGGTTTAGTGGTGGCCTTGGCAGTTTTAGATTTATGGTTGGCCTCGATGATCTTAAGGGCCTTTTCCAACCTAAATGATTCTATGATTCTATGTTCCTTGACCATTTTGTCAGTCTTGGCACTTACACCAATGACAGTCTCCTTCCCTGGTACCAGGCAACGTGCCTGGAAAGGTACCAGCCAACTCTGTCTCTCCTGCCTTTCTCCCTTCCAAAAGATATGTTAATGAAAAGCATACCTACAGACAAGAGTTGTCCTGGTAGCTCTACATTAACACACACACATTCACGCACAGAAATACACAGTATCAGGGCATGCAGCAAAAATTCCACATTTTCCTGATGGGAAGATCAGCAGCCCCCTTCTGCTCTTTTCTTTCCTTCAGAGCCCTGCACACCCAACACTTCACACTACCCTACATCCGCACATAGCATAAGGAAAGCACAAGGGGGAGTATACCTTCAAGCATTCTAGAAAAATTAAAATGTTTGTCATCTTCTCTAACCTTCTTTATCTCTCTCAGACCAGGAAAGCAGATTTATATGTCTCTGACCAGTCTAAACCTCTTGAAGTGGAGAACCCTGGCACTTCAGGCATCATCCTGAGTCACCTCTATTCCTTTGTGCACCCAGAAGCTCTCAGAAGAAAAAGAGTTCTCTCAGCAGCAGGTCCACCGATGTATAGTTCTCTAGTGGGCCTTGCGCCTGAACTAGAAAAACACAGTACAGTTGTTTGTAGTTCTCATGTTTACAAGGATGAAAACAATAAATAGGTGTCAGTTATCTGCAGATGGTACAGATGTTACAGATGCTATACATGCTAAATATCCATATGTTAGGCAGCATGGCCCTTCCTTGCCCCTGGATAGTGTCCTCTCTGGAGGTCAGAGGATGGACAGCAGGACCCAGACTTATGGTAGCTGGGACGTCAGAGCTGAAACTAAAGCTTATACCCATGTCCAATGGAGACACTTTCTAAACACACTCTCTGCCAGGCAGCCCCACTGCCAAAGCTCTCTGCATCCTGGCTCATGAGGGTGCTGCACTCTGTAGCTCCACGTGGGAAGCCAGGGAGCAGAAGACTCCTCTGGAGCATGGGACAGACTATTATGCTGATCTTCATGCCTTTAGGTACATCATGCACCACAATGAGCAGAAAAAATCTGTACTTAATATGCTCCAAAACACATAACTTGGAATGATGGGGCACCATTCAGGATCTGCAGGATACCTCTGTCCTTCTGGAACAATGCCTGCACACTAGACAGGATAAGAGCTTCTGGGATATGAAGGAACATCCCTGGAAGAATCAGCCAGCTCCTGCTGCGCACAGCCATGGACCTGGAGGTCAGGCTGAGCTACAGGCAGTGAAACAGGCATGGGGTAGGCAGGTCCCCCTGCCCTGGGCAGGCGGGAAACACAGGAGCAAAGACAGCCCCTGAGCAACTTCATTCTCTAGGTAACTGGCACCCAATCCTCACCACAACTAACATAAGGAAGCCGCTGTTGTTGTCCTAGGCAGGACACTGGTAGGGAAGTCTTCACCTCCAAGACTCCTGTCACCACCTCGGAGGATACCATTACTGAAGTCACTGCTGCAGAGCTCAACAAAGAAGATCTTCACCCTGCCTTGGAGGACACTGCCACTGCTGTCTCAACATCAAGAAACACAGGACCACAGGCAGAGCTGAAAAGGACTCCAAGCCTGCAGGCTCATAAGAAAAGCTGTCACTAGGACAAACAACAGAGCCAGCTCTTGCTCCAGAAATGTCTTCAGATCAATCCTTCTGACATCACTAATCCATAAGTGTCAAATATGCCAACAATGTAAGTATAAGATCTATATTAATAAGCAAAGATTTTCTATTTATTTCTTTCATTCTTAAGCCATTTCTGCTGGTTTTGATGATGTTTGTCTTAGATCAACTATTGGGTTCATGGAAGGAAGATGAGAAAATGGAAATAAATTTTATCTCAGTTGTTTAAATGGTAGACATTTGTGTCTTTTAAGACTGGAAAATGCAGGCCATATATTTTGTAATAAACAGTGTAGATCATATTTACGAAAAAGAACATGAGGGCTTGAGTAGTGGAAAACCAGGAAGCTAAAAGGAGACTGAAAGATAACCAAATAAACATGAATTCTGAAAGGTATGTTACAGAATCACACCTGGCTGTGTTATGTGGGTGAACAAAATGATTGGATAAATAGAAATGCGTTGAGGGAGGCATCCAGTGAAAAGTAAGGTAGAATTACTTACAACGTAGTATCATTAACAGAAAAACTAATGTCTTTCAGGTACACATGACTGGAAAAAAACTATTAGAAATTGAAAGGGTTTCAAAAGGCAGTGCAAGAGCAATTGGAGTATACAAAATATGCTTGATATTTAAACTCTTAGTTTGTTTTGGTGGCATGGCCATGCATATGATTATATATACCAAGGTTCTGAATGAGGAAGCAATTTTGAAGGAAAAACAGCTAATATGGTTCATAAACATTTGATTTATTAGAATAAAAATTGATGAAAATCCCTCACCCCCCCATTTTTTACAAGCATGAAATTAACCATTTACACGCCTACAGCATTTCTACCATCATTTTTAGTCTTTAAAATCAATGGCTTTGTTTATAAAGTTCTTGTGGCATATTTGTTTATTTAGGAGATCAGTTTAAGTGGTTAGCATGGAAATTTCTAAATGAGGAATCTGGTGATAGCCAGAAAAAATTATCTTTCCTACTTTGATTACCTTTATTTACTTTCTGACTTTGAGATACAGATAGGGCTGAAGTAGTTTCTCACAGTTTGGGAACATCCCTGGACCCCAGTAATTTGCCCAACTTACGTAGAGAACAGGCAAGTAAGCCACAGTGCAACCAGTTGCCCTATTGCCTTTCTTGTCCAGATGTGGAGAGCTGTTAGAGTGTGGCATGGATGTATTTCTGGCCTACAAACATGCATTTTCCATCCTTGAAAAGTAGGTCTCGGAGGGACAGAGAGAGGATATCCCTGGGTGTCAACATCCATCTGGATCCTACACCTAGAACTCAGTTCCACAGGGCAGACCCAAGCTTTGAAGATTTTCAATAAAATATTCTTTCAGGGTACTTTCAAGTTTGATTTCAGACAAGCTTGGAAAATCCATTAATCCTGATCTACACTGTTTGCACGTAGTTTATATTGTACTGATTCATATTAGGTCAAATATTAAAGTGCTATTTTATACCAATTTCTTAAACAGCCTACACAATAATGTATTATCTTTGCAGATATTTCAATTAATGAGAGCCATGTAGAGTCTTACAGTTCCCAAATGAGTCTCAGTGAATGGCATAATGACCTAAGAGCTTTTCACTAATTCCTAGGAAATGTATGTGTATTTGTATATTTAGAAAGTCAAAATACTACATGCTTACTGATTATAGATGGAAGTCACTACCATTGTGGGATAATTTTACAAATGCATTATTAAATTCTGAAAACTAAGGAAAATAATTCTATGGTTCATAACAATTGTAAGTCACATGTTATCTCATTGTTAGTGAAAGATCACTGAAATACATTTTTTTTTTTCTATAAGGGCTTTTACATGCACCGTGTCCATTTCAGTTGAAAAGCCAAGAGATAAATAATTGATGGAAAATTTGTTAATATAACCTAAATTTTTGTAGTCTTAAACAGGAAAAGAATGAAGGGTTATTGATTAGTTTCTCTAAGGGAAAGGAGGAGACATCCTTTTTATATAACCTGTGAAAAACTCTCATGTGTTTACATTAAGGAAAATATATTTGATTCTTAAAAACTTCCAATAGCAAAGCAGCAAAATATCAGAGCTGGTACCTAATTCAGGAAAACTTAATTCAATCGTTATTGCCTGCAGACCAGCTGTGTCAGCCTGGTCAATACATTTTATTCTGCTTCCCAGTTTTAGGGTAACCAAGGTTTTAAAGGAATCATCTGAGTTGTTGACCTAAAACTTTACAACTATATAGCAGGCATTATATCCAAAAGAGTCCACAAACTGCTTCACATTCCTCCACTGTAGGTCAGAAAACACCCATCCTATCTTATAGAAAACTTAGATCTGCAGGGCAAAGTTCACAGAATGGGAATATAAATTTTCCCAAAATAAAGTAGGGGAGATCAAAGGCACTGGTCAGCACACTACATCTCTGGATGGATTTATTAGAGCAAACTCTCAGATGTTACCAGGAAGTCAGCTGCACCTCAAATTACAGAAGAAAGTAACACAAACAAGTGAAGTTGCCAACAACTCTTACGGATATAACTTTAGGAAAAATTTCTTCTTCACCTGTCACCACCTTCAAAACTTGAACATTTTGTCTCTGTTAAATCTTTTTGTTGGAGAGTTACTGTTATCAGCTGGGAGTGAGAGCTCTGCAAGCAATCAGAAGCCCTAAGACCCTCAGAGGAATTATTTGTGGAATCTCTGACAGGTCACAGCAGTTAGGGGGCAGGCAGACTCTTACTGTAACCCTCAGGCCTTCAACACTATTTCTGAACATAACACAGGTCCTCAGAAGTAATTTGGTGACAACATTTTGTGAAAGGACCCTTAAGAAACTTTCAAGAGCCCTTTCAGGCACATGTGACAGCATAAAGTATTGAATTTTCAATCTTATAGAAACTTGCATCTATAGAAAAAGAAAGGGTTGCTATCCTTTAGAGTTACAGGGAGAATTAATAGGCCCTAATCAAACTGACATACACTAGATAGACTAGGTTGTTGCTTTTTTCTTTTTTTTTTTTTTTAAGGAAAAACATCAGTTTTTCTTTTTAGCTTTTACTTTATTTAAAAAGATTTTTAATTTTTAATATATTTTGAAATTAAATTCTGGTGCGGTTAAATACGTACGTATGCATTACATTATGCATATACGTATACGTTACATGTATGCATATACAGGATTTATATGCATACATATGCTTATAATGCAAGTTACAAACCCCTCATTTTTCAGTGCTTTCAGAGTTAATGTTTTATGAGTAATATCCTGTGTCAGACACTCTTCAAATAAATTTTTAGTGAAAGGATGTAAGAATGCAGTCTATTATAACTACCGTATCAGAAGAATTGAGTAAATGATCCATTATGCAAAGCCTCAATACATAATTGTCCCCTTCTTATCAAGAACGTTGAAACGGACTGTGCTCTTTTCAGCAGTTTTAGAGACTAACACTACTGTCAGACTCCTCTGTACATTTTGTTTTTCTTGTGAAATATTAATGTAATTCAACAAAAATCATCCAAAGCAAAAGTTTTTAAAAATCTCAGTGAGAAGCTACCAATAAGGCAGAAGAGCCTTACATAATTCAGCTGCCACCATCTGTACTTAAGATATTGCAACGTCGTCCTAAATAGCCTAGTTTGTAAAAACAATCGATATGGCTCACAGAAACATTTACTATATGTTATGTCAGGAGAATACAAAATAAAATTCCTTTAAGATATGTACAGGGACTGTGTTGTAATCCATTTGTTTGTGCTGGTATTGTTTCCTTGGGCTATTCTGGCTAGCCTACTGAATCAAGGCATAGAATTACAAACAAAATCTTCTTATTGTAAAAGATTTTTCTTTTTTCCACTAGGTACTGCTTTTGGTGTAACTTTGCCCTATACACAGACTGCACTGCCTAGCTAATTTCTACATGACAGAGGCGATTTTGAAGTCATGTATTGATCCAAGCTTTACTGATGAAGCTGTCCTTATTCCCTTCATCCCCATCACTAAAGTCTGATAACCTCTCACCTGCATGATGCCTGAAAGTTGTTTTGAAAGAAAGAAATCTAAAATGCTTGTCTATCTGTCGGGATCTTACAGGCTGGGAAGAACTCAGCTCCATGGGGCTCAATTAGGGGAGAAGGGTTTGTTTCTACCTCTTCACACAGAGGCCTTGCGGCAACAGACATTTCCTCTCAGTGGATCTGCACTATGTCTCCATGGTCTGGCAGATTCTAGCTTCTCATGGGAACATTCAGTGGTTCTGGTAGGGAGTCTTAAAGGAATATGGATGAGAAATAGAAAAAAGGGTTCTTTTTAATATTATAGAAACTCACTATATCTGAACAGAGTATCACAAGAGAAAATGAAAGCACTGCATCCAGAGCTATGTCAGTTGTCAAACACAGAAGTCAAACCATAACATTCTGTCAATTGCACAAAGAAAAGTTTGTGAGAATTGTCTGTAATAGGAAACATGAGGCATACTAAATGTCAGTGTGGTTTTTTTTAAATATGATACAATACAGTCATGAAAACACGCTTTAGCTAGCATTGAATCAGAAGGTGAATGTATTCAGTTTAGCAGTGGGCTATGAATATATGTATATGTACATATGTATATATAGCTGTATCGCTTTTAGAAATACACAGTGCCTTTTAGCACATAGACCTATATTAAAAAATATGTTGTAGTATTTACTTTCCTTTTTTCAAATTACTGGGGCTTCAATACTATTCATTTTATGTAGGAGTAGTTGTAAAAGAAGCAGGAAGATTTAATCCAAGAAGACTGTAATAGTGACATAAACAGATTTCACTAAAACAGTGAAAATTAAAAGAATACTTGAAATAAGAATTGGAATGTAACCTTGACATGTGCAATAATTCTGGTATGATCAATGACCTCAACTCAACGCTCAATACTCAGGGAAATAAAAGAAAGATAAGACACTACATAACAATGACCTATATTTGAAACTAAAAAGAAGTGTTGGACAAGTGATGACAAAAAAAAAAAAAAACCTCTTAAATTTTGAGTAAACAGAATTCAGATGCCACAAGCAAGGCAAAGAACCCTGAAGAGAATGTTTGACAAGCCTGTAAAAGAAACAGGAATGATACAGCACTCGAGAGAAAACCAAGAGGAAAAACAAATAAAAGGAGTTCTCCTGTTTTGATTAGATTCCCTGCTTCTAAAAGACAGCTAATAGACACACAGGGAACTAATCCGATTTCTTACTATTACGAACAAAATTACATTAAAAGATCAGTACTACTGCTGAAAGTCAAGCAGTCAAAAATTAGGAAATACCTCAACTGCCTCTGCGTATTCACTCTCAACTTGGCCCCTGGGACATAACTAGTATGATAGCAATATAGTCACAAGTTATTTTGTTTCCGTTTTTCCTGAGGGAACACTGAGCTGCTCTTTAATTCCATAATTGGTGAACAAGAAGCCGACATGTTCTGCTGCAGATAGGAAGGCTAAGTGATTCCCATGAGGAAAAATGAGCATGTTTTTCTGAAGTGTAATGCACATTTGTTTCAGTCATGAAACAGGAGAAACTATAGGGTTAGTGAAGTAGTATGGTTGCTCCATCTGCTCAGCCCATACTGCTATTTTGATAGTGCCCCATTTGAGTATGTCTTACCAGAAGTTAGGGTAGGACCACCATTTAATTTAATTTTGTAATAGAGACTTATCGGTTACAATGCTGTTTAGCCATCTAGCTTCAATTAGAGCTAGCAACAAAAAAATAAATGGTTCTGCAGTTCATTAGCCCAGACCACCCAGTTCTTGAAACATTAAACATAATATGGTTTAGATTTAACTCAGTAAACTCCATCAAAATTGAATGTATGAAGAAAATCAACAGCCTTCATTTAAATTCTTGATGCTGAAGCACGTACAACTGCCGATAAAATCAAGTCAATGCAAATGATCAGGATCTCTTAATATTTTTTCTTAATTTTCATACATCTAAACATTAAATGAACACTGAATTAAAAACAATATTAGACAGTTTTTAAAGTGCTGTAGTAAGTAGTTTAGAAATATCTCAAACTTGAAGATTGCATTAAACTTATTTTTATCATTCCAGAGATACTTGGAACAGGCTGTAAATTCAACTGAAATAATAACCACATTATTCATCTGTATAGGCCCATGTAATGGACCACTAAAATACAATCACATCTGAACAGACATGAAGATGGGTGTTTCAATATTACTTGAAGCAATGCTGAGTTATCTGGAGTGAGGAAAGAAAAATATTTGTTTTTACATCTACTGCAACATAAAAAAAAAAGTAATGATAACCTATCAAAAATAAGATTTTGCATGAGGGCACAATAATAGGCAGATATGGGTTTGCCACCAGATTATAGAAATTTATTTATATCACTGTAATAGAACAAACTACAAACAAAATTCAGAGCAGAGGCTTCTTTACATTTTACAGTTTATAGATTAAAGATCTCCAATACTATAGGAAAAGAAAGCCAGTTGTGAACACAGTAGGATATTTAAAAACATCCATCTTGAAAAACGGGAGCTTCATTTACTAAACTATCAGGTATGTCAGCCAGAAAGGGAGGGTCAGAGA
>VYZM01011087.1:931-13616 GCA_013398915.1 Dromas ardeola | reverse complement strand
GTCCCTTCCAACCCTATGATTCTATGATTCTATGATTCTAAGATAAGACAACTTTGGAAATAAAATCTTTGGAAGTCTTTATCTCAAGAAGTAAATCAAGCTAGAAGAAGATACACCCACCAGAAAGCTTTCAAGTTTCTTTAATTACGTTTTTCATTTTAGAAGGTGACAAGATAGTTCTTCTTTTCGTATTTACCTTTTCCATACATAATGCATGATGACACATATATAAAGATATTTGTTATGGAATTTCAGAATTAAAATCTGGAATATGTTTGTTACTCTCAAACCCGGTTACAGCATACAGAGGAACTTTCTTCTAGGTTACAAGAGACAAAACAGGATCTTTCCAGAATTCAGTTATCTCAAGACCTGTACTGGGTCTTGAGATGAACCCAAATTAAAGTAAAAATTGATTGTTTTCTCCCTTAGAAGAGAAACAGAACTAAAAAATCAAATTCATCTTGCTCCAAATTATCTTCTGAGAGTACGCGATACAGTCACCCTTGGTCACATATGAGAGAATAAAATATGAGTAGTCCATGGAAAGTCAGCAATATAGTTCATAGAATCATAGAATGGTCTGGGTTGGAAGGGACCTTAAAGATCATCTGGTTCCAACCCCCCTGCCCTGGGCAGGGACACCTCCCACTAGACCGGGCTGCTCAAAGCCTCATCCAGCCTGATCTTGAACACTTGCAGGGATGGGAGTTCCACAACTTCCCTGGGCAACCTCTGCCAGTGATTCACCATCCTCACAGTAAAGAATTTCTTCCTAATATATCTAATCTAAATCTCCCCGCTTTCAGTTAAAAACCGTTAACCCTCATCCTAATATTACACTCCTAAAGAGTGTAATATTACATGTAAACATTACACCTAAAGAGTCCCTTCCTGTCTTTCCTGTAGGCCCCCCCTTTTAGGTACTGGAAGGCTGCTATAAGGTCTCCTCAGAGACTTCTCTTCTCCAGGCTGAACAAACCCAACTCTCTCAGCCTGTCCTCATAGCATAGGTGCTCCAGCTCTCTGATCATCTTCGTGGTCCTCTGCTGGACCCATTCCAACAGGTCCATGTCCTTCTTGTGCTGAGGGGTCCAGAGCTGGATGCAGTACTCCAGGTGGGGTCTCACAAGAGCGGAGCAGGGGGGGAGAATCACCTCCCTAGCCCTGCTGAACATACTTCTTTTGATAGTTGATATAACTATTGACAGCCTGGGAAAAATAAGTATCACTTCAGTTAGGGGATAATGGGTATTTGAACAACTCAGTATTTTACTCATTAACATTGATCGTCTACATGAGGCAGTCTAGGGTTTTAACTGCTGTCAGAGCAAGCTGCTCAGGGTTGGAACCCTGTTCAGCAAACTGTCGCTCCCATTGTTCATTCAGCAAGTGCTCCATGTTCAAAGTCAGAATGATGCCCACACAAGTAAACAACCAAAGTACATACATACAGGAGCTGGAAGGTTGTGGGTTTTTTGTTGTCGTTGTTGTTGTTTTATTTGGTTTTTTTTGTTTTTTTTTTTTAAATACGCAAGTACCTTGGAGAAGTCTAGTGAATTTGTGAACAAGCAGCCAGGACTCTACAATTCAAGACAATTTATTCACAAATTCATAAATGTAATAAAAATAAGATGTAAACAAAATAAAAAAGCCCTGACCACTTCAATAAACTTCAGTTTGAAGTAAACAGAATTTTGTATGCAAATTCTACATGCATTTTACTTTAGTGCTAATCTTTGAAGAAAGCTTTCAAATTAATGGAGTATAAGAAAGTGCTTAATACTCAATTTCAAAGTGTATTTTTCAGCTTGTCTGATTTAAGTTGGACACATGCATGTTCAAGCTGTGATGACCCTAAAACATATGTGCTTGATTTTATTTGTTAATGTTAAATATGATGCTTCAACATTCTTCTTAGTGGTTGTACTAAATCTTAAGTGAAGTGCAACTATTTAATTCAGAATAAACAATTAAGGAAAAGAAATTAAATATTTATTAATGTAACACTGAATATAGTGGATTTGATAACACCACCAAGATGATTGCCAATGCTGCAAATATATGAAAGGTTGAAAGGCAGACTACAGAATAAAAGTGGAAAAACATTTACAAGAACTTCATCTGAGACATCAATAATTCATTTGAAGAATTTATTTTTCCCTAAAACTGGGTAACCTAAAAAGGGAAAACATTGTCTGAAAGAAGCAATGGTATATGTTTCTTCCTTCTGAAAGAATCGAAAAGGATTTCCCAATTCATAGAGCTGAATTCATATGGCCATTAAATAGATAAAAATAAGAATACTAGATTCAAGAGAAAATAAAGAAATGGAAGCAGGTATGCAAAATCCGTATCCATTCTACATGTTTACATGTCTACATGTAGCAAAGCAGACAGCAATTCCTAATCCAAGAAAAGTGATTCACTTTACTACCTAATAATGCAGTACACATAGTCATGCAAAAAATAAGAAAGGGGTCCTTTAGGAACACATGATTGTCGAGGATGGAAGCGATGCGCTTCACTTGTAGAGAGAAGCAGCGATACATTTATTGATATAAAACAGGGATGTAACAAAATTCGATTGTAAATGTGACAATGTTTTAACAAGATTTGAGATGGCAAGGCACACTTGGTTATTTACTGCACAGAGGACAGGGTCAGACAGAGCTGTCAGGGAGACCCTCCTGTTGAGCCACGAGGTTCAGAAAGGACTCCCTTACTTTCTGAACTCCTTCTCAGAGAGGACTCTAGGTGTGTCTGGATCCAATCCTAGTCCCAGACTTGGTCAATGGTTTATGTTTAAAGGATTATATATGCGCAATCAATCATTTATATCACTTAGCTAAGATTTCAAAGTTTAGCATGCTATTAGTCACTTACTGAGAATCTGTTGCAGCAAACAATCTCTCAACCTTGAGAAGTAAATGTAACCTTGAGTGTCGTCCCTGCTTAAGGGGAGATCCTGGTGTACAGCCCGCTGCTGTTCAGGAGAGCTTAAAGGGCTCTTGGGCTGTCCACTGTTTATGGGGGTAAGATGATTGACATAGAGTCATATTTGCATATTGACCACAGTACCAGTATTGCTCAAATTTAGCCCTTGGTGCTGTTATCTGTCTCACCGAAACTACATTGAGCCAGGTGCAGTCATCATGACCAGATGCACCCATTGTGACCACCACAGGTGGTTATCATCTGGGCAGAGTTACAGGAGATAAAGGTCAGGTTGGCACCTGGAGAGCAGGAGCACATTGTCACAATGATTCATATCAAGAGTTAAATCATATGGCCTGTCATGATGGGAAGAGCCAATAACCTACATCCACTGCTAGCTACTAAAGGTAGATGTGGGTAAAGGAGAGAGAGCAACTAAGCATTTGAAAGTATAATTCAGTAGTAGTAACTTGCAATGAAGTCTACTTAATAGTTTTTATGTTCAAAAAGCCTTCATTTGAAAAAAATGTCTTGTTGTTGAGAACAAACAGTTCAGTTTTCTTTTTTTCTGTATTACATATAGTCCGTAATCACTCACTATACCTGAGCACTTCATCTATCCAGTCTTCCAGGTCTTAATTGGTGATAAGGGTACATTTTTCTACGGTCTACAATATGTATGTAAGATGTATTATGTTTTATTATTCTCTCTGTACTTCTATTGAAACTATTAAAATGATCTTGAGAGAGTCACAACCCTGAAAATTGTCTCTGAAAATTACAGGATTTTATTATTATTTGATGATCTCACGTCCATACACACAACAGATTATTGTTGCCTACTCCTGCAATACTTAGTGATGAATTTCTATGTAATAGAATTCAGCAGTGAAATTAAAATACTATTAAGCTTTTGAATAAAACATAATAATTGGATTTAATATTGTTGCTTTTTGCAGAAGTGACCTTCTGTATATCTTTGAACGAAATAAGTATGAGAGGTGGTTAGTTTTAAAAGAATGTTTTAACATAATTATTCTTCAATGTACATTGAATTTGAATTGTTTTGAATTCATACTAAATTGCACATGTAACTGGAAATGTGATTTTAAGAGATAAGATTGGTGAGGGAAAGGCATAAAGGGCTATCTGTGGATGTACAACAATATTAAAAAGCAATCTTCTAGTGAAAAAACAGTTAACAAAGTTGAACTAGTTCTTTCAACAGCATCTGACAATTTAACAAATGCCACATTTAAAGTAATTTCATCTCTCTTGTCAGATATTTCACAACACTGATTAGATAATTAAACCCCTAGGGAGATGCTTTACATCCTAATTTTCAAAATTTCACTCCTTATGTAGCTCATTTACAGTATTAGATATAAAAATTATTATTTTTATTATAAACAAACTTTTAAGGTTAAAAGTAATCTTTTACCTTTTTAGCATTACTTGCTGAAATCTATCTGTATTCTTCAGCCTGTCTAAATATTCAGTGGTATATTATGGGTTAACCTTGACTCAGAGACACCTGTAAGACTCATTGCACGTAGCATTTAGATACAAGCCCTTTACCTCTACATGTATTCCAGGTTTCAGTATCTTTTAACAGTTTTCTTAGTAAAACACTAATAGTAGAACTATTCTGGAAACTAGTATAAAAGCTAAGGTTTCCTTTGTAATTTAATTGAAAAGGTTTCCTTGTCCTTATCTTTGCAGGTCCTGGTGTGCCTTTGCCTAATTTATGAGTGTTGAGCAATTTCTCACTTGGATACGTGTTCACTTTTGTCAACTTTTCTCTTTTATTACATATCAACTTTTATGAAATAGCTGAAATAGGTGCTTTAATTTTTTTTGCGAACTTGACTGTTTTATATTTACACTATTGATCCTGTTTGGAAATTTTGTGATTATGGTTTCTTAAGTATAGAACAAACTACTTTTGTCAAGTCCTTCTTACCTTTCATATTTTTCAGTTCCGCATGTGTGCACTCCCAAGGATTTTTGGACTTAATATATACATCAACAAGTGATCATCAAAACTGTCACCACTTCTTACTTTCAAAGATTTCTCCCTAATACGAGTTCATGAGCCTCAGGTTTCTTGTCATAGTCAGTACATCCTTGGAATATTAATTACAATTTCAAAGTGTTATCTGAATGGAGTTTCCTACTTTATGAGGCTTTCTTTAGTATTTATGAATAAAGTATACTATTTTGTTAAGAAAAAAACCCAGGCTTCTTAGGTAATATACAAATTAATGTGTTCATTAATTTTATGGAACTATTTTAAATAAAGACATTTGCTTTTCACAGGACCAGAGAATCATTATGGTTTGAAGGCACCTCTGGATATCACCTAGTCCAAACTTCTGCTTAGAGCAGGGTTACATAGATTATGTTGCTCAGGTCTGTATCCAGTTGAGTTTTGAGTATCATCCAAAGATGGAAACTTAACAACATCTCTGGGCAGCCTGAGTGCTCAACCACCTATCCACAAAGTCCTTATCACAGTATAAGCTAAATATCAGCAAATTATCTGTCCAGAAAATCTCATGAACTGGTATATGTATATTTAAAACTAACTTATAAAAGACTTATACTTAAAATTTTGTTATGGGCAAAAGAATTATGGCATATATGCAAATCCAATAAATTATTGTGAGTCTAATTAAAATCTTAACCATCCTATCAAAGAATTATTATTATCTTAGCAATACTAGCATTTCTTGTTATGTACAGTTAAAATGAGATAAACTTTTAAGTTACTACCAATTTTTCTGGTGTTAAGCTTGTCCCATTAAGGTTGCCAGCTTCACTCAATCCAGCAGGCCAGTGTTTGCAGCCAGTCATTGGCATCCTGAGTCCTTGTGCTGGTGAAGTAAGAGGCTGAGATCAATGGTTTTGTCCTCCACATGTTAGGATGCTTGTGGTCATTTTTGTATGTTTGCACACATTTTACAGCTTGTTTTTTCTTCACTGGTCTGTAAGGCCATGTTACATACAGATTTACTTTCTATGATGTGTTTTATGCATTTTGGATACCTGTTCTTTGTTCTCTTTGATATCACTAAAACTGATGTCACTAAGCTCCCAAGGCAGCTTTTTTTTGATGATCAGTAATTGGATGACTGGTGAGCAACAGCAAAACCTGTTTGCCTCCCTATCTTAAAAGCTCTGTGTGCAACCAACTGGACATTTGAAATGAAGTAACTAGCTAAGAAAAAAAAGGCTTTTTCATTCTTTAGAAGCCTGGAGATTTTTCTCAGGTTTGTTCTGTGTTTTTTCGCCCGGTTGGACCCTCTACAGTTAAATAATTTAAAAGATTATTCCTATTAGTATCAATCTATTAGCAATTATTATTCCTACTACATGCTAAATTTAGTGAAGGGTAATGAAGAGCTTTCATACATAATAGGTGCTGAATAGCTAAGAAAATCAAGCATTAGTAAAAGATCTACTGAGTCAAACAGTAATAATATTCTAAAAGATGCTTTCTAATGATAATATCATGTATGGAAACCACATGGGAAATACAAAGTTCCATTCAGCTTCCCCACAGCATTATTTCTAGAAGGAATGGCATTTGTAATAAAACAAACAAATAAACAAATAACTCCTTCTTTTATAGGACAGGTAGCTACGTAATAGTTCAGCCTGCTACATAATTGGAAGAATTAAACTATAGTGGCCATCTATAATTCACGATACGGAATTGCAGATATCTGTGTAAATTTGTGAAACTTGTCTTGTGAAAGGAGTAAAATCAAGATTATCAGGAATCGAGAACAAAAGGTGACATAGTCAATATAACCTCTGGAACTGTGTCTTTGTAGTATCCCACTGATGACAGGTTTAAACAAAAACATGGAAGAGTATTTTATCTGTCTAATTTTTGAGATTCAATGCATTACCCATAAGTAGCTAGACTGTCTGACAAGAGGCATATGATTCCCTCATGTGTAAAACAAAAGGACACTCACAGGAAAATCATGTGCTGATTGCCTTCAACTGGGGATTTTCATGCACCGTAACTGTACATCATTAAATAATATGGATATTATTTGGGTTTAGGTCAATGGCTCCTATAGAATGTTGAGGTATTATTATGAGGGAGTAGATATTTTTTGTGATATTTCTGACAATGGTGATTCCAGTGAAAGGAAAGGCAATGTCAATAATAGCATCTCTTTTTTCTGAAAAAAGCTCCTATTTTAACTCTTTGAGCAATGACACATGCAGAGGTCTGATTCTTTTTAAAACAGGCTTACTAGGCATAAGAAGGGTTAGTGTGTGTGTGTCTCTGTGTGTATACATATAAAAGTATGTATTCTTAGTGCTGCTCATTTTACTCTCAATCCTTTGGCAAGGACAGATAACCAACATACAGCAACCGTCCTTCAGAGATCCTCCAAGAACGTCAGTGACTATGCCAGTCCTTCAAGAATCATTTTTCTTCAAGAATTTACTCAAGTTATGTCATGTTTAGAATGTGGACAATCATTAAAATAAGTGGACTAAATATGAGTTGAAACGTCAAAGCATTTTGAGCACAATTAGCTCCTTAGACTTTGCTGACTCACCTTAGTATGTTCTAAATAACCTAAAGTACATAGAATATGCAGAATGCAAGACCACTTAACTATCATACCTTCTTTAAATAGAATGATGTTCCAGCAACACCTCATGAAATAAAACCTTTGCTCATGTGCTAAGAAAAACGGCCTTTCAAATCTAAGTATTTGCACCTTATGGAGATCTCCTCTCAATGGTGCTCTCATCACAGGGGAATTAAAGCTGTGTGCAACTATTAGGGTGAAGCCATAAATTTCTCAGTAGGTAATTTTCTTCTATGCACAGTGCTTATCTTATGTCTACATTATTAAAGTGATCCACTTCTTTCTCTGTTATGCAACAGAAGGGCTTTGTGCAACTTACATAACTGTTTGACTTTATAGTTCATAAACATTTATCCAAATATATTTTTTTAAAATTCTCTGATTAATATTGGGTTTGGTAGGTTTTATGCATTAATGAACATCATTATTTATTGAAAATAGCCACAACTGACTGTAAGGCAGATGAAAACAAAGAAAAAAACATAATTCAGGCTACTATAGGTAGTTTGCTCTTTTCTGTAGATTCAGAAATGTCATCTATTACAAAGACTTCACAATACCTCTTCTGTATGTTCCCATTCCATTGATTCAACATAATTCTGATGTTAAACATGTCAGGAAATGCACATATTTTTTCTACAGTTCAGGATTTTTGTATAATCCTAGGTTTTTTATCATTATTTTTCAATACAGTTAAAACTATATAACATCAAAAAAGTTAAAAAGCTATAATTCTTTTGTTTATTAATACTTCAGGTTTGAGTTGAAAAGAACAAATTCTTTAAGACACTTCATCCATTAACATGAATGAGAGATAATGCAGTGTAAAACTCTACTAAATATGGCTTTGTTCCATTTTTCAACTTTTCTTCTTAAATTAAAGGTACATAACTTCATACATCAAAGAAACAAGAGTGAAAGAGTGTACAAATTATAAGACTGTCTTCTCAATCTCATATTATAGATGTCAAAACCTTCCAACTCTCTAAGGTCACTTGGGAAAATCCAGACTAAGGTTCCTTCTACAAGGACTGTTTTGCTACTGTCCCATTATTCTCTCTACATATGACTGCCACATACAGATCTATTTTTCATATAGAGGTAGTGTGCACATAATTTTAATATAAGTGTACTGTGTAGCTGATTACTGCATGTACAATACATCTAAAGAAATCCTCATATACTGGAATTACTTCCAAGTGGATTGTACAAGTCAGACTCTTGCTCAGGTACAGAAGCAATAAGTCCAGCTGGGCTGTTGCAGGTTCAGAAGGCCAGAACAGACATAAAAAGTTTGTGGGCTTTGTCTAAATTATATTTCTGGACAAGAAAAAAGGGAAAAGCCCACGCAAGATTTAATATACCTTATATATGAACCTTGGTCTTTTTCATCTGCTACTCTAGGTGTGCCCAAACACTAGTGCTTCAAAAAAAAAAAAAAGGGCTAGAATACAGGGAACATTTTGCTGGGGGGAACCAAAACATATCTAGCCATCTGTGCATAATGAAAAATAAGCATTTCCTTGGTAACAATTAAAACCTCAAAGTTCAGAATTTTTTTGAAATGGAAAAGAAAATTAAACATTTAAGATGACACAAAAGTAACCTGGAAAAGGCCTCTGGAAATTTTGGTAAGCCTTTCTATTTCATATTGTTTTAAATGAAGGACTTACGTGATTTATTTCCAGTTCCGTAAGGAATATTCTTATATGTATTCAGGCCATTATGACTGTAGCACTGTTTCTGAGAGGCTTACATGAAAACTGATTGCATCTATGCGTTACACGGTGCAAAGGGTCACTCATTTTAGGGCTCTCAAATGAAAGACATCAGTAAATTTCTTCTGATTCTACTCTAGTCTAAACCAATCTAGAGCCAGATTCTAGCCTAAACCAATCTCAAGTAAAAATGATTTGATAAATCTTGTTCTATCTGCAAGCAAAAAGATACCAATGGCCACAATAATAGATTCTTAGAAAATCCTTTGGCCTAAAAGACATGAATTTGTAAGCCTTTCGTACCCTACTATAACACACTTCTACTCACCTCTCATCTATGCAACATACAGACAAATACATTGCCAGCACAATCTAAAGCCTTGTTTGCAGTGGGCACATGCCATGACGACAGCTGTCAGTGCAAACTCCTGTGGTGGGAAATGCAAAAATGGTACTTGCAATTACTATGATTTCATGGAAGGACTCACTGCACTTATCCAAAGTGTAAACAGGTCTTACTGTTAGTGTCCAGCCCATGAGAATTGGTATGAATTAAACAAAATGAATGCAGTGACACATCCACCCCAGAGAAGAACATTGTCTGCTGTACTGTGTGAAGACTGAGTGCATCTTAAAAGGTATCAGGAGCATCAAACTAATGTGCTTGAAGTATACATTATACAGAAGTATACAGTATAGGCATGCATACATGATTTTTTAATTTATCCCATGCATTATATTCTCATAAATGTAACTTTTTTTATGAAATCTATTATTTGCTCAGTCTCCTTTGTGGAATCATTCTATGCATACCCAACTGGATTTCTTGTATATTTTAGCTTTGATATGATTTTAAACAAAAGAAATCCTCCAATGCAAAAGAAACAGAACGTAGTCTAACCTCGATTTCTGTGGTGAAAAATTCCTGTTAAAACAATACTGATGCAAGCTGCATGCGTTAACATTCTTCACAAGCCATATAAATGCAGAGTATAATTAGAACGCAATTTATGGTTGTTACTAGAAGATGCAAATATTTACTTAGTTCACTATTACTATTTAATCTGATATAAAAAGTGGTGACAACATACAACATAATAAGACAAGAAAAACATGTAAATAATAAGACTTACCTCGAATAAAACGTTTCTTTCCTTTTTGAATCTACCAAACAAATGCTTAATAAAAACAGCTCTTTTCTTAGTACAGAAATATCCTTTAAGGAATGACGAAGAAGAAATATTTAGTTAAAATATAAACTGCAACACTGGATGTCAATATTGATCTTATGTAACCAGTTCATTAGTTGTATGAAAAATAATACGCACAACTTACCTAATTTATTTTTACAGATAAATATTGTATTTGGCACTCTAATTGGAAAACTTACTGATATACATAATAATGCTAGATAAACACTTAAAATAACTTGCAAATGGGCACGGCTTATTTAGTAGCCTTACTTGCAATGAAGAAGTACAGTGAGACAGGTTTCAATTTTATTTACCATGGCATGAAAACAGAATAAATCTACTGAAGTCAATATGGAATACCACTGTAAAACAATATCACACCAGGTGAGGACCGCAGAACTAATGCTATGGAAGACCATCACTCAACAAAGGGACTAGATAGAACTCATCCTTAATTTTTTTGATTTTTAAATACATAATAATGGATCTGTCATGTCAGTATAACAATGAAAAATGATGTTGCTACCCAGAAAAATATAGTAATTTATAGCTAACAGAACAGCATGTAATGGACAAGTGGCAATCAAAGGATTACAAGAAATGCCAATATGCAAATTGAGTATGCAAACTGCAGATTCTGTGCACATGTCTTGTTTTCTCCCACATTTGCCCATTCTATCAGGACAAAAAATTTGAAGATGCAAATATAAACATTTTTGGTGCATTAGTTGTATAACCCTGAGATTATCCTTTCTCACTTTGCTTGTTGCATCATTTTGGTGAACATCGATTATATAAAATTGTCAGTGACAATATTTGGAAATGACACCATCCAGTTCCCTGGACATATTGGGGGTGGGGGGATGATATTTTTAGATTGAGGAGAAAAAGAGAACAAAGAAGAAACTACTTCTGCAGAACTTTGTAATTAATTTACTGTCAGACTTGTTCCCTGTGCAGTTAGAGTGTGTGTGGGTGTAATCAGAACTATAGGATTAATAACAATGATACCTCTCCTGATACACTTCAAGGAGCAAACTGTTTCTGTGCAGTTAATGTCAAAATGTCTTCTCATTATTCTCCTCATTAGAAACCTAGTCTGGATAAAGATGCTCAACAACACTGCTTGTCTTCTGCTGCTATAGAGATGACTATAAGTGGTTTGATTTCAAGTTTATTTTGTCATCTTTGCAAATCTTTCTAAAAAGATTGTGTGGGAAATATTTGAATCTTTTTACGGTCACTATTGCAGATATGTGCAAATTTTACTTTCCTCTACCAAACATGTTTTTTTTTGTATTTCTGCTTCAGTTAAATTCTGCTTCACTGTACAAAGAAAAGTGCTGTTTCCATTATTATTAACTCATTCCTTTTCTCTGAAAATGACTGCTAATTTTAGTTACAGAGAACATCCAGGCCATCTAATACTTTCAGTGTAACATACATTATTTTCTTCATAATATATACCGCATTGGCTCTCTGGATTTGATGGCTTAATTTAAACTATGCAATTTGGAAAAGTTTTCAAGCTTAAACTTGAGGCAAATCCAAACTGAGAGGACAGTTATGAATACCCAGATATATTTCCCCTCTATTGCCTGATCTCCACATAAGGGAAGACAAGAGGCAGCATGACAACAGGAGCCAGGGTACCCCAACAAGCAAGTAGAGGTGGAATACATTAATTTATCTTTCAGGAAAAATCTAATAAAATTCAGTCAGCTGTTCATATTGGCAGCTCCTGGTTTTCTGGTATCTATCTAATCTTATAATGCTTGAACCAATCTTCACTCTCCTGTTATACACTTGATTAGCTTCATATCTGGCTATGTCAACTGAAACTCTTATCTTGGTTGATATATGTGACAGTCAAACATTCACAGATCATAGAATCATAGAATCATAGAATCATAGAATCATAGAATCATAGAACGGTTTGGGTTGAAAGGGACCTTAAAGATCATCTTGTTCCAACTCCCCTTGCTCAAAGCCTCATCCAACCTGGCCTTGAACACTTCCAGGGAAGGGGCATCCACAGCTTCTCTGGGAAACCTCTGGAGTCACTCACCACCCTCACAGTAAAGAATTTCTTCCTAATATCTAACCTAAATCTCCCCTCTTTCAGTTTAAAACCATTACCCCTTGTCCTATTGTTACACTCTCTCCTAAAGAGTCCCTCCCCATCTTTCCTGTAGGCCCTCTTTAGACACTGGAA
>VYZM01011086.1:9440-22340 GCA_013398915.1 Dromas ardeola | reverse complement strand
AGATTTGTTTAGGTGTTTAGACTGTGATGCTGAACTGGAGGAAAAAACCCAAACTTTCTTTTCTTTTTAAAAGAGCAGAGGAGTCACAAGTGAGTTCCCTGTGCTAGTGAAACAGTAAGAGAGCAGATGCATACAAATGTGAAGCTGGTTAGAAAGTAAAATCAAAAAAAACATCCCCAAACCAAACTACTGTAAGTTTCATGAAGCTACAGTATCCTACTGTCAGTTCTCATTATCCGGAGCCACAAAGTGTTATGAATTAATATTTTTTTAAAATCTACAGCATGCACTTGGTGCATATTTGTAATTTATTTCACAACTATAGCTGCATGGACAAGCACGATTTACTTTTAAAGTAATTTTTGAAGTTCTCTCAAAATACCATCACTAATGGAATTTTAGGAAGAATATCAAAAATAGTAAGACTTGGAGTGAAATTGGCAACACTCTACTGGCTTAATAGAGAGATTAACCAAGACCTGGTTGTCAGACTTCTTGACGTACTCTTAGATTTCTGTGAAGTAAATTGAGTGTTGCATGAAGAGATCCTTGCCTATTAGAGAGTTTTATTTTCAGGATGATATTTGAGATACAGCATTTGCTTACATGCAAGAGGTGATGTGCTATTGATGACTGCTTGCATTTATACTGTTTGGGTTTTGGATTTTTTTTTTTTTCACACATGATTTTTAATTGGGTTATGGAAGAGAGCAGTTCTCTAATGTTCATGATGTACAACCTACATGTTCTTTCATCTTGTTTTAAGGATTTCTACCTGTGTGCAGCCTGGGCCCATCTCAAGTGGGAAGAATGAACTTTGGAAAAGATGTCAGCACTCTAAAATATTTCACTATCTGTGGCTTACAGGAAGGGTATGAACCCTTTGCTGTTAATACAAACAGAGACATCACCATTTGGCTGAGTAAAAGGCTCCCTCAGTTTCTACCAGTGCCACAAAATCATGAACATATTGAGGTATGTGATCCTATTAAAACGTTTCTAGACACTTCTATTTATGAATATGTCTGGACTATGTTTCTACTTTTGCAGTTCTAGACAAGATTTTTAATGTGATATGTTGTGCCAATTCTGGATGAATCTTGTACCTATTACAAATTTCTTACATTCAGTGGAGTTGCAAATAATGTAATTGTTTGAGTGATAGTATTTCTTTATCTGTGAAAATTATCATGTGTGTAAACATGAGATTCTCAGAGACAAATTCGACAAGATGTCCTCACTAAGAGCTCCTTGTGCAGTGAGAGCTATGTTTGTAAACAACTTCCAGAAATTGGGCATTTCTACATAACGGATGCCACGTGTTCAGGTTCACATACTTTGTGAAGTGATTTTTCCATAACTAATTGGTTTTAATTTTAATAAATATTTATTAGC
Organism: Dromas ardeola; assembly: GCA_013398915.1. Classification (NCBI taxonomy): domain Eukaryota; kingdom Metazoa; phylum Chordata; class Aves; order Charadriiformes; family Dromadidae; genus Dromas; species Dromas ardeola. The sequence continues at coordinate 20,945 of VYZM01011086.1, read as the reverse complement.
CAATTGTGTCAACACTTATGTTCCAATCAGTTGTACATCTTGATGGAATTGATTTCAGGCATTGTTAGTGTACCATGAAATTGTTCTGAAATTGATGAAATAAGAACTTTTTCAGCTGAGGTGTATCACACTGTAGTGTTTAAGAAATAATTTGTGTTCTTGCATATGTTCATGTATAATTTATATTAGTTGATTTGTATTGTTTTGGGCAGGGTTAGATTTGTGTTGCAAAGTTATGATGAAAAAGGTCATTCCTTTGTGAGTGTTTTTTTTTATTTAGCAATGGAACAATAAAACGTCCAGTCCTTATAGTTGTTATGTCTCGTTAAAATGGCAGCACATGATTACAATACATTTGACCATTGACAGCATAGTGTTGCAAGTTTTGCAAGTCATGGATGCTTATTCTAGAAATATAAGTTGAATATTTACAAGGGGGAAAAAAGCATCAGCTTCAAAACAATGTCTTTAAATTTGATAGGTGATGAGAATTGATGGCACCATAGACAGCTGCCCCTGCCTGAAGGTCACACAGAAGTCCTTTGGTTCACAGAACAGTAAAACAGACGTCATGTTTTTTCGATTAAGCATGCCCATTGAGTGTGCTGAGGTGTTCTCCAGATCAGCTGCAGGAGGATTACCAGGCTCTGGTCTTTTTGGCCCAAAGAATGACTTGGAGGATTATGACGCTGATTCTGATTTTGAGGTTCTAATGAAAACTGCTCATGGTCATCTAGTTCCTGACAGGACAGAAAGAGAAAAAGATGCCTCAAAACCAGAGTTAAACAACCATAAAGATTATGTTCAAGAAAAGCCTTCACGTCTTAAACAAAGGTTAGTAGCACATTTGGCTTACTTCTTCCCCTTCCCCACACCACCCCTCCAGCCCCTGCCCCACTTTGATTCTGTTTTTTTTCCAGTTTCTTGAGTAGTAGAAGAAAATGCCAGTCAGGTCTGCAGAGATTTTTCCCTAATTCTTCCCTAAATTTGGATATAACATAGTAGGTGGGACAGTTAGCCTTCATCTGATTAAATTACTTCATCACTTATGATGTAATCAATTAAGCAGAAAACTGTAAACCTTTTTCAAGCTACTAGAAACTTAGCATTTAGGTTATTGTGAAGACTTTTGTGATCATCATGTGAAGTACACTCTGAAATCACGGGGATCCATTCTGATAGAACTAGGAGGTCTTCAAAGTGACGTGGAATTTTTTTCACATGGCTTCCAAAAAGCTGAAGGTGTTAGATAATCTTTATCTAGAAATGTGTATTAGCATCTTACCTCACTCAATGAATGAAGCAATCATAAGAATATTCTCTAGTTGACATGTTCATTCTCCCTAATTTTTCTTATGGAATCAGGAGCAGAATACCTAACTTGATGATGCTGTGGAGTTGTGAACACTGGGCCATTACCCAGACAATACTACTGCAGCTTTACATCCGTTTTCTGCTCTTCTTTACCAAACTTGGTTTGTTAAATATTTCAATTGCAGAATAAATCAGGGCATATGGATGGTATTTTTAAATGCATGAAGGTAATTTAAGGTTCCACATTCTTCCAAAGTGACATAGGTGTTTAACAGCCTGATAATTTTTTAAGTTGTGTGAGTTTAGTTTCCAACTAACTTTTGAATAGTTTGAGCTCAGAATTCATTTAAGTGCTTTTAAAAATGACCCTGTCTCTTTCTCTTTTCTGAAGAATTTATTTTGTTTTAATCTACATGGAAGTAATACACTTAGAGTGTTACAGTATTTGTTACATTATTAATATATGCATTTACTGCTAGTTTAATAAATACAGTGTATTTAGGGATAATGTATTAATGTAAAATTCCTTTGTTTATATGTATTGCTATATTGAGCTTTTCATAGAAATTTTGATTTTACTTATTTTATTACAGATTTATGCTCAGGAGGACAAAGCCAGATTATAGCACAAGTCACTCTGCACGGCTTACTGAGGATGTGCTGGCGGATGATAGGGATGACTATGATTATTTGATGCAAACTTCTACGGTATCGTAACATATAGGATTGGTATTTTTGGTGTTTGTTTTTTCTTTTTTTCTTTAATAACCACATGTTTTTGCTTGTAAGAGTTTCAGAACCTAATTTTCAGGCAAAATGTCTGTGGTTGTCCTGTACTACTGAAGTAGAGACCACTATGTTCCAATTTCTACATGGAAAGCCATAAATTAATTGAATACATTTTTGAAACTACTGTCAGTAACACCAAATGTAAAAGAGGAAGAATAAATAGTTGTAGAATAATGGAATAAATGGGAAAAAGTGCATTAAACTAATAGGTCAATGTTCAGGACCATTGGAAAATATCTGTACTAATTTTACTCAGCATCTATTTCATGGAATTCCCAGTGAAAGTTTTGTGCAGGTTTTGTGCATCTTTCTCTGACAAGATCAGCTCCATAAGCACTCAGTCTTCAACGTTCAAAGGGAAAAATACTTCTCTTTTGGATGTATTCTCCTCTTTCTAAAAGATGCTAGATAGTAGAAACTGAGTCACCTACAGTATAAGAAGTGTAGTTACAGTACAAAAACAGCCTACAATGCTATGATGCAGAAGCCTACAATACAAGCATATAAGCCATGTCTTTAATCTTTTCTATTTCTTGTTTTAACATACATATATTTTTGGCTGTATTTTGATTTATATTTATAGTCTTTTGTTGCTTTGCTTATGAATTGCACTTGAACAAACCTGTGCTACTTGTGAAGAGATGACATGTTTTCAGATTTTAGAGCAACTAATTAATTCTGAATCAAACTGATACACTGGGAAACCAAATACTAACATTTATTGACGTTATGTTTTTATTGACAGTACTATTATTCAGTGAGAATATTTCCGGGTCAAGAACCTGCTAATGTCTGGGTGGGCTGGATAACGTCTGACTTTCACCAGTATGACACAAGCTTTGACTTGGACAGAGTGCATACTGTTACAGTTACACTGGGAGATGAAAAAGGGAAAGTTCATGAGAGGTTGGTTACAATTTTCTTAAAAAGATACATAGTTTATACCCATAAAAGCAACTAACAATTTATAAACTGTAAATCCACCCCATTTAATGTAATTGGGTTGATGTAAAAACAAACAAACAACAAAGTAATAGGTAAAAGTCTAACTTTACCTGTTTTCTCCTCTTGCTTGTGAAGAAACAGTGGAGTAATGATCTAATCAAATCAACAGGCACTGAAAAGTAAAATAGCGCAGCTTTTCTATGTAGCTTCAGACCATGGTCCTGTAAATACTGACTGCTGAACTGGTACAAAATAGAGCAAGATACCTTGCAGTATTTTTGGAGCTTTTGGGTTTTGAACAGGTCAAAAATAGTACAACAACAGCTCCTCTCAGCATTTCAGTTGCGATCCATGCCGGAAACTTTCTGTTATGCTTAACATTAAATGATGTAAAATGTTAATTTGCAAAGTCAATTTTGTCTCTTGGAATTTTACAAGGTTTGCACTTGTTCATATTTTGTCAACTTCAGATTTTATTTTTTCAATTATGAAGTCTAGGTTTCATTGACTTCTTGGCATTGGTTATGGTGGGGTCCACTTTTTTCAGACACAAGGCCCTGTTGGTTGCAGCCATACAAAGTTGTTCTTAGTCCACTACATAAAGTTTACACACCATCCATAAATAAATTTGTCTTTTGACATTCAGTATAAAACGCAGCAACTGCTATATGGTGTGCGCAGGAGAGAGCATGGGCCCTGGACAAGGACGTAATAATAATGGTCTGGAGATTGGTTGCTTGATTGATGCTGCCAGTGGCCTGCTGACCTTCACAGCTAATGGCAAGGAACTAGGCACGTACTATCAGGTGAGAATTTTTTGATGATGTCTTCCAGTGAGAAGGGGGAAAACCAAATCATCAGACTGCATCTTAATAGAAACTTTTTTACGAGATTGGAAGAAAAAGTAATTGTGGCTGTTACGACAGTGGTTTTTCCCTCCTATTTGGATTTTCTGGGGTTTTATTCAAAGGCTTGCACTTACTGACTGTCAATACAGATATTTGGGAGGAGGCGGCGGGTGTTAATAAGTAAAGGAGTTTTGCTGTCTTCACTGGTTATATATTTGTGCATCTTTGATTTAGGTTGAACCGAGTACAAAGTTATTTCCTGCTGTATTTGCTCAAGCTACAAGCCCAAATGTTTTCCAGTTTGAATTGGGAAGAATAAAGGTAAATAACGCTTGGGTTTGTGCAGGTTTAGGACTAATATATCATATCAAATCTTCTTTATTTGCTTTTTTGTTGGGTTTTTTGGGGGCCATTTGTTGCCTTCAATGAGTTCTTGGTATTGGGCACATTTTTATGATTCCAAGTGTTTGCATTATTGTCATTTTTATTCTTAACTCAGTTTTAAATACTTCATGTATTTAAAATACAGTCCATTGGATGAGAAGGGCTGTAACTGATTAGAATTGGCAGACGATATTGCAAAGTCCTGTTGAATTTTCCGAATCTCATCCTTCATGATGAAATGAAATCAGTGGGGCCAGTAAGGCAAATCTCTTATTCTACAAACAGAGCGTGGATGACTGGTGTATCTGCAGATTAGGTTAGGGTTTTAAAATAGTTTTAAAGTACTTTTCAAACGGTACACTCAGGTAACCTGAGCTGAAATTTACTTCCTTGCTTTGAATATGTGGATGTCTAAGAAATCAGAAGAGTTAAAAGAGTGGAGTTCGGATCGCTGGTTCAACGATGTGGCTGCACATTCCATTCAAGTTTCTATTTCAAATTTAGCTATTTTAAAAAATTTGTTATGGGCAAGGCTCTCTTGCTGCTAATCTGCCAACAGTTCCCAGCTGGTTTTACAAACTACTGAAAATGTTAATTTCCTGTGCACTGTACTTCAATGTACTATATGTTGAATGTATTTCTTCGAAAATACCATATATTCATTATTTGGTAAAGATGATAAAACCGATTGTCTCTTCTGTTGGAATTTTCCAGAATGTAATGCCATTATCTGCTGGCTTATTCAAAAGTGAACACAAAAACCCAGTCTCTCAATGTCCTCCTCGTCTCCATGTCCAATTTCTGACTCACGTGCTTTGGAGCAGAGTGCCAAACCACTTCTTGAAGGTTGATGTCTCTCGAATCAGTGAACGTCAAGGCTGGATGATACAGTGCCTGAATCCTTTGCAGTTCATGGCCCTTCATATTCCCGAAGAAAACAGGTTGATATTTGTGTATTGAAGTATATCAGAGCTAGGCTGGGATTATGAAACTAGATACATAATAAAATTTCTATAAGAAAAGCCCAAGGTCATCTCTGTATTTATAACACATGTAAACAAAGGCAGTGTGTTTTGATTTAGCTAATATTAGAAATTAATCTTATTTTTCAATGTTTTAAAATCTGACTCTTTTTGTTGTGTTTCCAACCTCTCCTGGCTTCTCTCTGAACTCTTTAATAGCATATGTAGGTTTTGAACAAAAATGAAAGGAACATTGTTTATAAATTATTAAAGATAATTTGTAAGATAGACAAAGATCTGTTTTTGTAGAGATTTTTTAAGATGTGTGACCAATTTAATTATTCCATTACTTTAGTTTTCCTAAATTTAGTTTAAACAATTGAAGAAACTTAACTTTGTGATTTCCTGGTTACCTAAATGTCTCAGCGTTTTGTCAGTGCCAAAAATGAAAATAAGATCACTAAAAAATTAGGGAAGAATTCTAAACAAACAACGCCGCCCCCAGTCCTCTGCAAATGATCTGGGTAGTCTGCAAACCCAGATCTAAAAACAGCAAAGGATATAAATATCTCAACTTCCGCTAGTTTTGAAACCTTGATTTTCAGTTATCCAAATTCTTGTTTGTAGTATGAAGAATTATTCTGTGTTAATGAAATAATTTTAATCTTTCCCCACTGAAAGTAATTGAAGTTGTACTTTAGGAGTGACTTGAATAAATTCCTGATTGAACTTTGCTCTTAGTCCTTGGTTCTTAGGTTGACAGTTTTTCTCACATGAAAGCTGAAAAGTGGAAAAAGTCCATCCCTAGAACTGATATTGTGCCAGTGTTATCCTTAGGGAGAATTTTGAATTCCTTCACTAAAGTAAGTTTTTGCACTGATATGGAATTTACTGTATTGTTTTTTTTTTTTATGTACAGAACAATTGATATTTTAGAGCTGACAGAACAAGAAGAATTGCTGAAATTTCACTACCATACCCTCCGGTTATATTCAGCTGTCTGTGCTTTAGGCAACAACCGAGTGGCCCATGCTATGTGTAGCCATGTGGATGAATCTCAGCTCCTGTATGCTATTGAGAATAAATATATGCCAGGATTGTTACGTGCAGGATATTATGACTTACTTATTGACATCCATCTCAATACCTATGCAACTGCCAGGTTAATGATGAATAATGAATTTATAGTTCCAATGACAGATGAGACCAAGAGTATTACTTTGTTCCCTGATGAAAACAAAAAACATGGCCTCCCTGGTATAGGACTTAGCACTTCATTAAGGCCAAGAATGCAGTTCTCCTCTCCGAGTTTTGTAAGCATTAGCAGTGAATGCTTTCAGTTCAGTCCTGAATTCCCTCTGGAAATCTTAAAGGCCAAAACCATAGAGATGCTGACTGAAGCTGTTCAGGAGGGCAGCCTCCATGTCAGAGATCCAGTTGGAGGTTCTACAGAATTTCTGTTTGTCCCTCTCATCAAGCTCTTCTATACCCTCCTAATTATGGGAATTTTCCACAATGAGGATCTGAAACACATCTTGCAGTTGATCGAGCCCCGGGTTTTCAAAGAAGCAGTGAGCCAGGAGGATGAAATTGATTTCTCAGAGAAGGAGCTGAGTTCAGATGAGCTCAAGTCAGAAGAAGGAGAGGAAGAAACCAGAGGGGAGCAAGTGCCAAAGGAAGGACTCCTTCAGATGAAACTTCCAGAACCTGTTAAATTACAGGTAATAATACTGCTGTGATAGTGGTTGTTCCCATTTCTTGACAGATCCTTTTTTCTTCACTTGGTAATTTCTCTTTCAAGGAATACAGCATTTTGATGTTAGTTAAATAGAGAAGTAATTTCCTTACAGGAAATAACAAGATTTAATATCTTCCTGATGTTATAAACTTGTTCCCTGTAGATCAAACAACTGTTGTTTCATTAAATAGAATTTCTTTCTCAATGACATTAACAGGGAATTCTTCATTTTTATGGATCCAGACAGAAGGGGAATTCCCTAGAAGCAAGGAGTAAATCCATTCTCTTATAACTTATATGAAATTTAAGACTTTTATTAGCCTGAGGCACAAAAATCTCTTGCAGATGCCAGATTTTCCTGGTGTAGGATTACTTCACATGTAGTAAATGACAGCATTAAAGATTTCAGTCACTTTATTTGATAGTAATCGCTGCTGTAAGGAATCTATCCTTATTTGCATGATATACAGAAGATTTTTCTTAGCTTGCCAACTCTTCTTTCTCTTACAATACTACTTTCTCAGATGTGTCATCTACTCCAGTACCTCTGTGATTGCCAAGTACGACACAGAATAGAAGCCATTGTAGCATTTTCGGATGATTTTGTGGCCAAGCTTCAAGAGAATCAACGCTTCCGGTACAATGAAGTGATGCAGGCCTTGAACATGTCTGCTGCCCTGACAGCTAGAAAAACAAAAGAATTTCGATCCCCACCTCAGGAGCAGGTACAGTTTACAATGGAAAGCTTAATTTTTGTTGTGCTCTATGTGTGGCGGAGTTCTGTTTGATTTTAAAAGTTTTTCTTTTGGACGTGAGTTTCATTTGCCTCTCCTTTGTGTTCTTTAAGATTAACATGCTGCTGAACTTTAAAGATGATAAAAATGATTGTCCTTGCCCTGAAGAAATTCGAGATCAACTCCTGGATTTCCATGAAGACCTAATGACACACTGTGGTAAGTCTTGTTACTGAATATTTTTACTTTTTAAATTATATTGGCTTTAGAAGCACTTTTTCTGAATAATTTTACATAGAAACTCCAACTAAATAGTCTATAGATTACACTATATCAATTATAAATATTATAAAGTAAAGATACTCAGCTTGTAGCGAAAACCAAGGAAATGTTCTTATTCTCATATCTGGTCAAACTGGAAAGGAATGCAGTATGTTTTTCTTTGTGAGGGAAAAGGGGTATTTTTCACCCATACAACCGTGGGAATTTCTTTGGGCTTAAAGTATTGGATAACGCTGTAGCTCACTTGTTGTTGAAGGGGTTTCCTCTGCCCTATTCCCTCTCCCTTGCACTCCTGTGTATGGTATAGGTCATCTTTGCTGTATCAAGTTGACTATGACCGTGTTAACCACAATATAAGATAATATTAATGGCTGATACTTCTCAGACATAAATGAAGATACAGAAGTTTACTATCTATTGAAATAGATTAATAATCAAATGGAGCAGTTAAATTTCAGTGGTTTTGATTTCTTTGCTTTAGTTAATAAAAACTATTAAATTCTATTTCATATTAAAATGTGAAATTAGTAACAATTTAAATACAAAAATACCAATATAAAAATGAAGTACCAAAACATGTATTTTAAATGTAAAGCTTGTATCCATGAATACTGCGAATTCAGTTACAGAGTGTTTTGTTCCGAATGCATGCTTACTTACATTTTGCATTGAGGACTTCGTTGTTTTCCTGTTTGGAGGATGTTCATCCCATCATTTAGCTTCACTACACTATTTTAAAAAAATAAGTAAAAGAGACATTTAGCAGACAGCATGAGCAGACAAGCAGCTTAACTTTCACATCATGTCCCATTAGCTAGAAGAAGCTAATGCAGGGATGTGTGGAAGGAAGGAACTTTGGACAGGAGGATCTCTGCACTTTTTGTCCTGGATTGCATTCCTTATTCAGCCCAGTTTAACTGGAAATAACATGTTTAATTATTTAATTCACTACCTTAAAATACTCAAATAAACAAAACCATGCCATCAATATCTGAATGAGAACACATTAATTTTCTTTCTTGGTAGAGCAAGCACAGTTTAATATCCTTGTATATCACAAGACAATTTGGATAGATTGGTCCATCTCAAAGATATTTCCGTTACTAAAATAATCACAGATTTACTAAGGTATAAAGTGTCATGGAAGGTCTTTAATGCAGTCTTGTACTCTAAACAGAGTCAATGTTGAACTCAGACCTGGTTGCTCAGCGATTTTGCACTTGGGTCTTGAAAGCTTCTAAGCACAGAGATTCCACAATGCCTTTGGGCAACATGTCACAGGGCTTGAGTGTCCTAATGGTGATTTTTTTCTTTTTTCTTTATGTCAGTGTAGACCCCTGCCTGTTTTAGTTTGACAATTGTACCTTGTTCCCCTCAGAAAAGAGATCGTCTGCATTTTCTTGCTAACTTCCTTGTAGGTTTTGGTGAACTGCTATTGGGTCCACCATAAAGCTTCTGTTCTGCATGTTGACAAACCCAGTTACTTCATTCTGTCTTTATAAGACAAGTGGTCCAGCCACCAATCATCTTTATGGGCCATTGTTGGATGCTCTCCAGCTTTTCAATGTTTTTCTTATATTGGGTAACCCAAAACTAGATATAGTATTCCAGATGTCACCTCATGAGTGCTGAGTACTGGGGAATAATCACTTGCCTTGAGCTAGCGGTTATGTTTCTGCTAATACAGGATATTTTTAGCTCTCCTTGCTGTTACAGTGCACTTCTGACTGGTGTCTGGCTTGCTGTCCAACAGTGCCCCCAAAGTTCTTTTTGCAAAGACATTTTTTTAACCAGTTCATGCCCAGCCTGTACTGTCACATGGGTTGGTCTGTCCGAGTTGCAAAACTTTGCATTTGTCCTTGCTGAACTTCGAGTATCCTGTCAGCGTCTTCCTCTACACTGTTGAGCTTCCTGCCCTTCACTGTGTTTTTTGCCCCCCCTGTTTGTGTCATCCACAAAGCTGATGAAGGTGCATTATGACACTTCAAATGAAATATTTTTATTTTAAATTAAAAAAGAAAAAAGAAGCGGAAAATTCAAAGTAAACTGTGAGTTGACAGAAAATGAAGAGGAAATAAAGAACTTATAACATTTGAAAAGAGTAAAGGCTTTATCTTTCTCCTTGATTTTTCTATTTTTCTTTAGTCTTTTATCATCATTCTCTTCTGTTCAAATTACTTGATCTAGTTTTTTCGTTATTTTTTCTTTTCTTTATGGGCAAATAGTAATTTGCATAATCTACAAGTAGAAAATTAATTTTGTGGGTTGGAGGATGCATTACAGTAGAGCAGAATTACTCACTCTGTATATTCAAAATATGTCCATTACAAAACAGGAAAAATGATTAGACATCCTGAGTCGTATGTTTGGTTGATTAGCCAGCCACCATTTGGGGATTCACATCTTGTGAAATGGTTGAGAGACAATTATATTGACAGTTTGCAAATCAGAAAAGTACAACTAGAGCTCAGGGAACAGCATAACTGTGGGAAAACAGACACTTCATTTGAGTAATTTCAGAGCATCTCTGTGTTCAAATTGATAAGACATTTTGGTGGCTTTACTGTTAATTAGTTTGGTTGAAGAGACTGCCATCCAAACCATTTTGTTATATGATTTAGTATAAAATACGAAGTTACTGATGATCCTCACTTAATTTAGCGTCAATTACTCTCTTAGGACAAAATATAACAAAATAACTTTTAATGGAAATGGAACCGTACTTAATGCAAAAAATCAGACAATTAAAACCAGATGCATTAAATTAAGAGGAATGATGTAATGTGAACATCCTGTAAAATTCAAGACTGAATTTTATAAAATTCAAGAACTCCCCACAAAACCCCTAACTTTAGAACTTACACTGTAAACTAAAAAGCCAAGAAAAAAGTCATTGAATGACCTTTTTACTTTGAGCTTATTTTAGTGTGAGTAATAGGTATAGGTCAAGATTTTTAATTACTTTACAATGTATAAATGAATGAATACAGTTGAAAACATGTGAGAAATTAGGTGATAGGAATCCCATGAATTTCAGCAATGGGAAGTGCAAAGTCCTGCATCTGGGGAGGAATATCCCCATGCAGCAAGGACAGACTAGGGACCAAACTGGATAGTAGCTTTGCAGAAAAGGACCTGGGGATCCTGGTCGACAGCAAGGTGAGCATGAGCGGCAGCGAGCCCTTGTGGCAAAGAAAGCCAACATCTGGGCTCCCCAGTACAACAGAGGCATGGACACGCTGGAGTGAGTCCAGGGAGGGGCCATCAAAGATGATTAAATTCTTGGGGCATCTTTTGTACGAGGAGAGACTGAGAGGGCTGGGGTTGTTTAACTTAAAAGAAAAAGCCCGGGGGGGTGGATTGTATCAATGCGTATAAATACCTGTCGGGCAGGTCAGCATTTCAGTAAAGAATGCTGAGCCAGACTTTCCGCAGTGGTGCTTAGTGATGGTGGCAGCACAAGACACAATAGGCACAAATTGAAATACAGGAAATTCTACTTTTTTTTT
>VYZM01011084.1:178572-215888 GCA_013398915.1 Dromas ardeola | reverse complement strand
ACTGCACCACACAGCTTGGTGTTGTCAGCAAACTTGTTGAGGGTGCACTCAATCGCACTATCCATGTTGCCGACAAAGATGCTAAACTACGCATGTCCCAGTACTGACCCATGAGGAACGCCATCTGTCACTGACTTCCAGTTGGACATCAGGCCACTGACCACAACTCTTTGAGTGTGACTATACAGCCAATTCCTTATCCACTGAGTGATCCATCAATCATATCCATGTCTCTCCAATTTAGACACAAGGATGTCATGTGGAACAATGACAGACACTTTCCAAAGGTCCAGGTAGATGTTGTCAGTTGCTCTTCCCTTATCCACCAATGCTGTAATCTCGTCGTAGAAGGCCACCAGATTTGTCAGGCGTGATTTGCCCTTAGTGAAGCTATGTTGGCTGTCACCAAACACCTCCTTATTTTCCATGTGCCTTATCTGAGTTTCCAAGAGGATCTGCTCCATGATCTTGACAGGCAGAGAGGTGGGACTGACCAGCCTGTAGTTCTCTGAGTCTTCTTTTTTTTACTTTTTAAAAATGGGGGTCATGTTTCCCCTTTTCCAGTCAGTGGGAGCTTCACCAGACTGCCACAGCTTCTCAGATATGAGGGATAGGGGCTTAGCAACTTCATCCGCCAGTTCCCTCAGGAACCACAGATGAATCTCATCAGGTTCCATGGACTTGTGCACCTTCAGGCTCCTTAAATGAAATAGTCATAATAATTTGATAGTAATGAGCATAATTTGATGAACACAGTGCAACTTTTGTGGCGTGAGGTTTTAGTTCAAAGCAGGGACATATTGGGAAAGACATATATCTACTCACTCATGGCCAAGGATTGATATAAATTAGCAGCCACTTTTTGACTAATAATAAAAATTCTCAGTACTTGATAAGAATAGTTCATACTTAAAACACCAAACAAACATAAACTTATTAATTAATTGCAGTAGAACCAATAAATGGTCTGGGCTATATCATCATGGCAAATTAATTAGATCATTAAAATAATGTTGAAGATATTCTAAAGTTTGAGTCAGTAAACCAAGAAAATGTTAATGGGAAAAGAATTGAAATATAGTAGTCTGTCACTGAGTTGTTTCCTTATTTCAGCAGAAGGTCAGAATAAAGCTATTGCAGGAACATTTCTATTGATGTAAAAAATGGCCATGAGGACTGAGAAAATATAAGATTGCTTCCAAAGTACAGTGCTGGCAAGTTTAATTTTTGACAGTATATTACATGGGAAACATATCCCAACTTTAATTTATTTTGAAAGAGGAGAGGAGCTAAAACATACACATTTTATTCATAAGATTATACATCTAGAAGGGGTATTTTTCAGTAGTTCTATTCATGTACAGTAGGTTGACATTACATATTTGTTATATAAACTGCCTAAACTGTTCCAAAAGCAGACACGATATTTCAGGACTCCCACGGCAACCAAGTACTCACTAAGGTACAGAGCTCAACACAGTGCAGGTCTATGAATCTTGTAATATTTTCTCTCTAGTGTTGTAATATGACTCAGCAATCAGTTCTCCCGAAATAAGCTAATGATAAGCCACAGCTATCACTATTGTTTGTAAGCGAAAAAAAGAAGAGAAAGGAAGACAGATAAAACAAAGGGAAGGGGGAAGGAGAGGGAAAGAGGGAGGGAGAAAGGGGAAAAGGAAGGGAGGAAGGGAGGAGAGGAGGGAGGGGAGGGCAGGAGAGAGGAGGGAGGGGGACAGAGGAAGCATTATAGTGAGATTACAGATTTCTTACTGTTTAAAACCCATTAAAGACAAAGAACTGAACTCACTGAAAAGTTAAAACAGACAAGAACACAAGAAGTTATAGAAACTGTAAGAGAAGAAGCGAAGAGGAAGACAGCAACTCAAAAAAAATCAACAATCAGCCTGTTCCATGACAAAACTGGCTAGTAGGCAGATAGGAGCACACAGTGGTGTTACCAGAGAAAAAGGATACTGACTATGAGAGGTATATATTTATAATGATTTTTAATAATTTATATATAGATTAATAGCTTATACAGACAGCATCATATAACTCAAACAGTGAAGCAGATACAGTTTTGTCAAAGCAGTATTTGACAGTGAGATACACATAAAACAACTATGGTTATGGCAGTAAAAAAATAAATGTAGCAATATATAGTCACAGTAGCTAGTAGTAGCATAGTGCTATGATTATGAACTTCCAAATCCCTGAGTTCTCATAACCTTTAAGGCCCACAAGACTCCTCCGTGATTCTCTGGAGTCCATGCTGATGGCAAGGGTTCCACAGACATCCTGGCTGTAGTATCAAGATGTCCTGGAGAAGGTGTTTGCCTTTTGTGCTAATGAACTAATCTTTATCTAGGTTGGGGAAAGAAAAGAAAAGGAAGGGGAAAAAAAAAAGAAAAAAGAAAAAAAGAAAAAGCCAATTTCCAAAAAGAAACAATGCATAGAAAAAGTGATAAAGTATATAATTTTTTTTCGATTACTTGAATAGTCTGAGACAAAATTATTTAGGCACATTAAGACATAAATTCTTGGCAATCAAAATAGAGTTTTCTACCTCTGCTTTCTAAGTTCTTCAACTCTCAAAGTATAATGAAAAATAACTGAAATTTCTTTGGCAGAGAGATACCTGAGGAGACAGCTCAGAGTGGATCTGAGACTGATCTTGCAACAGACTTGGTTTCAGCTTCAAATAAGTGCAGCTATACAACTCTTTCAGGTGCTTGCATGATACTTAGAAGTATTACTTATTGTTTCACTACCATGTCATAGATATCTATGGAATCACATAAAATAAAGTTTATGAAAATCGAAATAACTACGAAAAATGCTGCTTTTTAAATTATTAAAAATTAGCTGCTTTGTTGATTTGTTACTATGGAGATCGATACATTAAATCCCAAGTAAATATTATTTTTTTCACTGGTGAAGTTTTAATAACTAGACTGCTTTCACATTTTTTTATCTGATCTCTTACACTAATGAATGGCTCTAGAAAGTTTTTGAAAGTGATTTTATTTCTAGAAAAAATTATCTCAATACAGTTTCAGTACATTATCTTTAACACTTTCTATAGGATGGAACTTTGTCAGGAGAAAACGTATGATCTTCATTCTACAACATGATTGATATTTCTGGAGTGACTCTCTATTTCCTTCATTCATATTATTTATTGGAAGCTCATCACCTTACAGGAATGAACCCAAATGGCAAGATCCACTGAATTGCAGTACATTCTGACTTTTTAATTAACATTCTGTTAAAAAAACTGGCTTCAAGAAAACTTCAGCCATGGGGGTCATAGTTCCCCAAAAGAATCTATGCTAATAGAAATAGCTAATTATATTGCTCTTCTGTGATTTTATTAGAAGACCGTGTCCATTTAAGTGTCAGATTTTGCCAGTTACTTGAATGATCACTTCAGTAGATTTAAAATATTATGTTTAAAGAAATAATGAAGGAAGAAAAGAGAAGAAAAAGAAGGGAGGGAGGGAGGGAGGGAGGGAGAAAAGAAGGAGGGAAGGAGGGAAGGGAGGAAGGGAGGAAGGAAGGCAGGCCATGCTGGGGTCTGTTGATGAACCTTGTCATCACCCCTTGTGCTCTGCTCACCCTGCTCAGATGCTGCAGGACTTTGTTATGTCAGTGAGGGCATGGCCTGTGGTGGAGCTGTACCCCCTTGTGGACCAGTATCCTCCTGCAGCTCCCTGACACACTGGCATTTGACCCTGGTGATGAAGTTAAAATTGTCAGAGATTATAAAGAAGACTGTTTTAGCATTTTCAGAGAAAAGTCAATTTTACATTTTACATACAAAAATATCATTTAGGATCAAAACTACATCTTTTCAAATTTTATTTAAACTTTTAGACTTGATTTTATGTCTTTTGGGCTGTTTTTTAAAGCAAGAAGGTTGATCTCAGTAAAAAACAAATCTATCGTTTTATTTGATTAGGAGAAAAAAATTCCAGTAACTTTGAGGGGCTTCCTTTGGACTTTTGACCATCACAATATTGTAACATTGTTCAATATTCTCTGCTTGTCAGCTTATTTCTGATCTTGTTTTAAAACAAATTTAGAAAACTTGCAAAACTTACCCAGCTGATACGAATTCCAACAGAATTCGTCTCATGTAAACAGCATGTCAGCAAGCATTGTTTTTAAGATTGTGCTTACAAAAAGGTCATTAATATCCATATGTGTATATGTTGCATTTGTGAGTAATAACCAGAAAACCATGTAATAAGTAGAAGTTCTTTTTTCATTGTTACAGATAATTACATTGGCCTTTGTCCAAATGTCCTAGGTTCAGTTGTCTGCGTAATTTTTCCTATACCTAAAATTTCCAGAATCGAAATGGAGAAATGGTGGGCAGGTTATGTTATGATCAGTGGTTAGTAGAAGGAAATCTAATAAAATACAGAATCTTAGTATATAAAATTAACATATTTACCCAAAATTATGCAAAAAGATTCTTCTATTGTCTACCTAAGCTATAACCAATGATGGATTATAAAACTGAGCATCAGTCAGAAAGTCAATAGTTTTGCTAAGGGGGCATACTCAGAAGAGAAACTGCAAGCCTCATCCTCTTCTCCATACAAAAGAGAAAAAGGACTAAGAGCTAAGTTGTGAAATACGGAATCAAACTGTTCCCCACAAATTGCCGTGCACAAAAGCTGTAGCTAGAAAGTCTAGGTAGACTTTTTTGAGTCTGTAGACTCAAAAAACCTGCTAAAGCTGCAAAATATATAATGTCGTAATTTCTACCTTCATTATTTATCAGACAATCTCTTGGATGTCAGCAGGTTAAAATGAAAAGCTTGTACAACAGTTTTTCTTTTTTTTTTTTTTCCTATTTGAGACTAATCCCTCCTACAGTCCTGCCTAATAACAGGAGTAATTTGAGATCCAGCAAGGAAACGAACCATGAGAAAGCCTGCTTTAAGACAGTAAGCAAGAATGCTGTCCTGCATAGGCAAAAGTATAAGTAATAGAGGACAGAATCTCAGCTGGACTGTGTCAGGTGCCTTGCAGAAGGCATTATATTCAATGAGTCAGTGATCTTGAGCAAGTTCTGACAGCTACATTGGGCCTTGTTCTTAAGGTTGAGATACCATAGGTTCGCATGAGTGACTGCTGCGTAACCCCAGCAATATAACCATAAGGAGGAACCAGCTGGAAGGTTCTGGATATGTACTGCTGTTTGCAACAGTTCCTAGGTATGTGTGGCTAGTGATGGGCATTAAGAAAGTGATGGTAATCCTGCCTGTGAAAACAAGTTGTATAGTTTTGCTTGCTACACTAGATAAAAGGAGCCATGCTACTGGGAGAAGAGTGAACCTCTCCACAGATGGGATGTCCATAGTCCATCGTGGCTGTCCACCAGCAATCTGTCCAAGTGGGGTTCCAGCTTCTGAAGGAGTACAAGGTTTACTCACTATCTGTATTTCTCTTCCTATATCTATTGTGTTATTATCATTTAAGCAGTTTTGTTACACCATGTGCTGTTTTGCCTTTCTTACTGAGATCCAGAAAGAACCCTGCACTCCACACCTACTTGCCAATGCAGAACACGAACTTAGATGAGATCATCTAGATAAGACTTCTTGCATGTCTTGCATATGACCTTCTCTGGCCCCAAAATCTGCTGTTGAAGCTGGAACGTGGATTTCTGTGAGAGCAGGATTCCACCCAAAACTTTTTAAAGCTTCTATGGAGTTTGCAAAAGGAGCTTAATCCCATCAAAGGTCAAATGACTTGTTTTCTATGATGGTTATTCACGGTGGTTCTGATGTGGTTGTTCATTTTTAGTGTTGGAGAAGTTGAAGATAATAAACTTTTCAGATGTAATGATGTAATGCTTATAAAAGCTACTCCAGAACATTTTTAGTAGGAATTACATGTCCATATGAGCAATGTACTGTAGGAATGGCATCTATGGGAAAACTGTTCTTCCAAAGCAAAGGAAATTTAAAAGGTTCCCAATTATATATTTTTTTAATATCCAAACCATTTAACAATAAACTTTCTGTGACTTGGGTAGATTTCAGGATAATATAGTGTATATTTTTTGTGAGTCAGTCATCATTTATTTGCGATTTCATCATTACTGAGAAATAAAGACATTTCAAATATGAAACAATATAACCTTCATACTTCACGATATTTTCCACGTATATTTTGACAGCCCTCCAGATATCACATGTAGAAACATTTCTTACAGGTAAATTATATCATTATTTTACTACAGCTCTTCCTTCATAAGGTAAACAAAGCACTTACAGAAGTTATGCATGTGCCTAAATATTTTGTTGTATGGAAATATCATTGTTATCCTCCATGATACAGAAAACCTAAGGAGTAAAGATAAAAGGGAAAAATGTATTGGATTTATGTCGGAAGGGTTTGGTAGTCAGGGAGTTACAGGAGTGGCTTCTGTGAGAAGATACCAGAAGCTTCCCTCATGTCCAACAGAGCCAGTGATAGACCCCCTGCTGGCCAAACCTGAGTCAGTCAGTGATGGTGGCAGCACCTCTGTGATAACACATTTAAGAAGGGGAAAAAACTGCTGCACAACAGCAGCCAGGAGAGGAGTGAGAATATGTGAGAGAAACAACTCTGCAGACACCAAGGTCAGTGAAGAAGATGGGGGAGGATGTGCTCCAAGCGTTGGAACAGAGATTTCCCTGCAGCCTGTGGTGAAGACTGTGGTGAAGCTGATTGTCCCCCTGCAACCCACGGAAGACCACAGTGAAGCAGTTATCCACTTGTAGCCTGTGAAGGACCCCACACCAGAGCAGGTGGATGTGCCTGAAAGAGGCTGTGACCCCATGGAGATCGCATACTGGAGCAGGCTCCAGGAAGCACCTATGGTCTTGTGGAGAGGAGCCCATGCTGGATCAGATCTTCTGCCAGGACTTGTGACCACGTGGGGGACCCACACTGGAGCAGTCTGTTCCTGAAGGACTGCACCATATGGAAGGGACCCACAATGTAGCAGTTCATGAAGAATTGTAGCCCATGGGAAAGTCCAATGTTGAAGAAGTTCATGGACGACTGTCTCCTGTGGGTGGGACCTCACCCTGGAGCACGAGGAGGAAGGAGTGGGAGACAACAAGTGATGAACTGACTGCAATCCCCATTCCCCATCCCCCTGCACCACTCAGGGGGAGGAGGTAGTGAATTCAGGCATGAAGTTGAGCCCAGGAAGAAGGGAGAGGTGTGGGGAAGGTGTTTTAAGATTGTTCTTGTTTCTCATTATCCTACTCTGACTTTTGATTGGCAATAAATTAAATTAATGTCTCCTATTGGTGAGCGATCTCTCCCTGTCCTTGTTTCAACCCACAAGCCTTTAATCATATTTTCCCTCCCCTGTCCTGCTGAGGAGGGAAGTGATAGAGCAGCTTGGTGGGCACCTGGCATACAGCCAAGGTCAGCCCACCACAAAGAACCCTTAAACTATTTCAACTAACCTTCAGCATTCCACAGGCAACGATATTGTGGAAGATGTATGACGCAGACTACAGCAGCAATTTGTGCTCGCTATCAACTTTACAGTTAACGTCTCATTTTTTGTAGCTAGGAGGAATCTTAGACACGTTACACTGCTCTAATTCCATGTCATATATACCTCCTTTTCTTTTTTCTGCTTTTTTTTTGTTTTTGGTTTTGTTTATATTTTGCTGTTGTTAAAATATACAGAACATTTTAAAGTCACCTCTGCCCCGGGCACAAGTAGACACTGGTCTTCAGCACTGCCTGGCCTGGTAAGGAAGTTTGCTCCTTTGCATCAGGGAGTCCATGTGACACTGTCTCCATAAAAAAAAAAATTCCAGCTCAGCTGTCATGGAGAAATCGGACTGTGACTTTAACTTCAGTTTCCTTTAGTGTGTTAGATGGCATAGAGTACCTGAGATAAGGAATAACATGGAGTATCTAGGGTCGTTGACACATGACTGTAGCAAACCTCTGGGTATTGTAGACTGATCACCCTTATTAACCAGTAATTTTATATATATTTTAAGCTGTTGCATTAAATTATACAGTAGTGACTCTGTGTCTATCTATCTGAAGAAACACATTTTCCACCCCACCACAAGCATATAAAAAAAAAGTCCAAACTCCAGAAATTACAGATGCATTAGGTAGTAAAAGTTTTATTTATTTGCTTACTGTGTTTTACGTATGCTTACATACATAAATATACAATTTACTGTGAAATATATGCTGCACTCTATAAAAATTTGGCCCAGCAGCAGAGAGGAAGGTGAAGAGACAGGCATACCTTGACTGCTGCACTCTGCACAAGTAAATTTAACCTTCCTTCAGAGTAAATGAGTGTGCAGAGCTGGCAAAAGCTTCTGAAGTTCAAAATGGGGAAGGAGGGAATGAGACAGTAATGAAGGAGGGAAATACTCAGCCAGTAACCCACAGTCAAAACGCGGAAATAATGGAGAGAGAGAGAGAGATAGGAAAGAGAAAATTATATAAAAAGAAAGAAAACCCATTTTTTTACACACTCTAAAGGGACTGTGTGGCATTTACCACAAGCCAGAAAGCCATTAAGAATTACTGGGCTGAGAACAGGACTTAAAAAAACGCTTTATCCTGACAAGACTAGTATGGTGAACTAGAGATGAAACTCTTTCTAAACAATCTCTATTGTTGTCCTCTTGCTCTGAGTTTATTTATTTGAAAAACTTAGCTTTTTTTTCTTGTGTTCAAACAGAACTTAGCTTTAAACATTCAAAATTCTTTCAGTATATTTTATGGTGGCCTCAGGAGGAAAATATTGTAGGCACATCTGCCTCACAACTCTGGCCAATACAAGATTTCCTCATAACAAACAACAAATGAAAATTAAAATCTGTGTGCAGATAATGTGAAAAGAGAGAAACATGGAATATATTTTTCATTAATTAACTTCAGTGAAAAATTCAAGACTCTGTAATGCTAAGAATCAGTGTATCCTTAGCAGATGTGAAGAAAAGTTACAAATACAATGCAGACCAATCAAGGTGTGTGGGAATATCAATGGTACTTTAACAAATTATTTAGCCTGATAGTATTCTGACCATGGCAGCTACATTTTTTCATAATTTAAATAGTTTATTGATCTAAGGGGTTGTAAACAGCTGAAAGGAACTGTGAAATTGTGTATATATAATAATATATTCATATATAGAAATATTGCATTAGTAAACAGCAGAAAAACAAAACTACATATTATTTTGTGTGTGTCCGTGATTTAAAAATTAACAGAAGACGACAGACCTATTTTCTTTGCCCCAGAAAAGAAACTGGACACACTAATAGTATTTTTCCCCATTGAACACCAAATGTTTCACATTTCACATAGCTTTTTGCTACATTTGGTACAGTAATCTCTATCAAGGGGTAAATTGACTTTCCTTTTACAGTTCATTAGCAGCTGCAATCCAGCCAATAGAGTTTGCATGAACTGGTTCTAGATTGTCTTTAAGTTCAGACATGAGTTCATTCAGCATTGCAAGGCACACTAAATAAAAAGAAATCTTTCCTTGAATTTTAATGCACAACTTTTGGCTTGTAACTATAATAAATTATTTTCTGTATTATTGCTGCGTCATTTAAACCTTTCATTTGCAAATGTTTTGTGTTTTCAAATACATAAAATATCTATGAACAAACAATATCTTACAACAATTAACAGATTCTCAGGAGATCGAACAGGAATTTAAACCACATTATCCCTGTATTCACATTCTGGTAAGGATCATCCTAAATATTTGGCTGACTTTGAACAAGTACAAGCTTGGCTTCTGAATTAACAAGCCAGGAGCCAGAGAATGGTGCACTTTTTCTGTCTTTAAGGTAAAATAGTTTATTCTAAAATGATGTCGGTAGGCGCTTTGGAATGATCTAATGCACTACTTAATGTGGATTTATGCATAGACGGATGTAAATTTCTTAATGTGTATCCTCTGCTAGATTTCAGTCTTTAATATCGTTACATGTGTTTTGTATATAACACCCAGTTTTGTGCTTTTCCTCAAAACTCCCATTGAATTATATACACAAAAATGAGAGCGTTAGAGCTGTGTTTTTTCACCCAATAACAAGTTCTTGAAGGGCAGTTCTGTCAGCATATAACCACTACAACACAGTTAGCTGGCTCTTAAATTAGGGAAAGGAAAGGGCACCTGCCTGATAAATTTGCTCTCCTTTTCTAAGGGTTTGTGTCTCTGGAAATGTAAGCACAAAAGAGAAACGCAAACTCCAAGTAACTGAACTCAACAAAAGCTGAGACAGGAATTGCTTGGTTCACTTTCACCTCCACAAATCATAGAATTATTGAGATTGGAGAGGAGGTCATCTCATCCAACCAAAGCAGATCATACTGCTCATGTCCTTATCCAATTAAGATTTTAATGTTTTGAAGAATGGCCCACCCACTTTCTCTCTGCTAGACCACCTTAATGGTACTCAATATTTCCTAGTATCTAACTGGAACTTTTGTTAACACATATTCACTACTGCTTGCCCTTTTACTATGCACACTCAGTAAAATCTGTCTGTCGTTTTAGTGCCTTTTAAGTTGCATCAGCTTTCACAAGCAAGGTCTCCCAGGCCTCTGTGCTTAGTGAAAGTGTTCAGGGAAGAGAAACAACAGCAGTGGATGGTGATCACCTCAAGGATTACTTGAGAGAACTCATCCCACCCAAGTCCATGGGACCTGACAGTTTGCATCCAAGCATGCTGGGAAAACTGTCTAATGTCCTTGTAAGGGCATCTTTGAAAAGTTGTGGAGACTGGGGAAGGTCCCTAACAACTGCACAAATGCAAATGTTGCACCCATCATCATAAAAGAAAAAAAAGGTCAACCTAAGTAACTACAGGCTAATCAGTCTCACTGTGTTCCCTGGGTAAATCACTGACTGAGATCTGTTAGAATCCATTTCTGGGCACATGAAAAAGAAGGAGGTGATTGAAAACAGCATGGATTTACTAAAAGTGAATCATACCTGACCAACCTGACTGTCTCATGAGATGAAAAGATTGGATCTGTGGAGAGGGGGAGAAGAGTGGATGACATTTACTTGGACTTTATCAAGACCTTTGAAACTGTCTCCTCACAGTATTCTTGTATCCAAAGTAGTACATAATAGTCTGGGCTCAGGTGGTAGTAGTGTTTAATAACTTACATTCCATATTTGGAGGACAGTAATAAATGGAGTAGTGTGTAGGCATATCTTGGGACATGTCCTGCTTACTATCCCCATCAATGAAAAAAGACACGCTGTCATATCATCAAGTTTGCAGATGGCACTAAACTGTGGAAGTGGATATTGAAGTCGGTCCACCTGTAATTCAGCAAGGCCTCGTCTTTCTGGAGGAACAGGCCAATAGGAACTTTATGAAATCCAACAAGGACGAATATGAAGTTCTACATCTGGGAAGGAATAAGCCCTTGCAAAGATAGACAATAATTTTATGTGTGACATCAACATAAGCAGAGATAGTAGACTGAAAGAAGTGATTATCACCTCACACTTATTACATCTGGAATGCTTCACACAGCCCCAGTACAAAAAAGTTCTCCACAAACTGGAGAGAGGTCAGCGGTAGGCCACTGAGACGGTGTTTGGAGTACTTGTGCTATGAGAATGAAGGAATGGTGCTTAGTGAGTCTAGAAAAGAGATGGCTTTGTGAGCATCTAACAGCAGCCCCCTGTACTTAGCTGGAGGTTACCAAGAAGAAGGAATGAGGCTCTTCACAGGAGTGTATGGTGGGAGGAAAAGAGATGGGGGGCATAAGTTGAAACTAGGCAAGGTCAGAGTGGATATAAAAAAAAAAACTTTCTCACCGTGAGGACAGTCAAGTAGTAGAGCAGGCTGCAGAGGGAGGTTGTGTAGTCTCTATTCCTGTCAGGTTCTGTTCGCGGCTGGATTAGACCCTGAGCAACCTGCTCTAACCTCACCACTGACTCTGCTTGTTTAGGAAGTATTCCATCTATATTGTTGTGTGGAGTGTTTCTGTCCCAGCTGCACTTTACTTTGTTGGACTTCATGAAGTTCCTCATAGGCTGTTCCTCTGTTCTGTCAAGGACTATCGGAACAGCAGCCCTTCCTTCTAGCACATCAATTACTCTTCCTCCCTTTCGATACTATCCACAAGTTCCCCCAAGGGAGTTTTCCTTTACATTATCTAGATGAAAACTCTAAACTTACTATTGCCAGTGTCAAGAAGAGTTCTCGATACCTTTGAGGAATATCAATCATTATTTGCCTCCAGCTGAATTTTGTACTCTGATTACTACACTTTGAGCCTAACATCCAATTTTCTCACCTTATAACTCACCTGTCCAAACCATACCTCATCAGTTTAGCTACAAGGATACCATGGAAGACAGTGTCAAAAAGCCTTGTTAAAGTCAAGGCAAAAAACATCACTGATCTCACCTCATGTACCAAGCAAATAATTTCAACACAGAAAGCTAGCCAGTTAGTCAGGCATACTTTATGCTTCATAAATCCACGCTGTTAACCACCTTCTTGTTCTTCATGTGTTTGAAAATGATTTTTAGGATTTTTTTTCTTCATAACCTTCCTTGAAGCTGGGGTTATGTGAAACAGGCTGTTATTCTCCAAAACATTTTCCCTTCCTTGAAAATGGATGCTACGTTTGACTTTCAGGTTAGTAGAAACCTCCCCTGATCACCATAATCACCATGTCAAAATTGATAGAGGCTGACCTCAAAATGATATCAACTAGCTCCCTCAGCATCTTTAGATGTTTCTGTGATGGGCTCACTTTGGCTGGCTGCCAGACCCCACCCAGCCACTCCTTTACTGTTCCTTCTCAACAGGATGGGGGAAGAAAATAATATGAAAAAGCTTATGGTAGAGATACAGACAGGGAGATTAGTTACCAGCTACCAGCACAAGTAAAAGAGACTAGACTTGGAGAAAATAATTAATTAAATTTATTGCCAGTTAAAAATAGAGAAGTGAGAAAGACAAAAACTAAAAGCATCTCCCCCGCCTTCATCCCGGCTCAACTTCACTCCTTCATTCCTGACTGTTCTATCTCCTGCCCTTCAAGTGGTGCAGAGGAGATGGGGAATGGGGGTTGCAATGAGTTCACAACACTTTGTCTCTGCTGCAGAATGAAATTTCCTAAATTCCATTCCTGCAAACTTGAACAATTTCTCTACACTCCTGCTGAGTACCCCATCCCTGCTTCAGCCTTTTGTGTATTTTATGTTTTGCTCAGTAAGGATTTTGTTGTTCAGTGGCAACAGCCTCCTGCTACTCATACTTAACTTTCTCCATATCAGAATGGGTTATTCTTGTGCTTTAAGGATATTTTACTTATTAACTGTCTCTCTGGGCCACTTCACCTTTCAAAACAGAACTCAGAAACAGATTCTACTCCCCTATTCTGGGATCTGGTACTGCTCCTCAGCTTGTTCCTTTCTCTCAGGACCTTGCTGGTTGTAGCCAAGGCTGCCATCATCTTCATAGCTTTGTCCAATTCTTCCTTAACATTAAGCATCAGGTCCAGCAGACTGCTTCGAGTTATTGGTCACCTATGTTAAGAAAGTTTCCTGAACAGATTCCAAAAATCTCCTGGATAGCTTGCAGACAGCTGTACCACCCTTCCAGTGGAAAGTTCCCCATGGTAACCGGGGAACTGTGATCATGAGATTCCTTACAGTTGTCTGATGATGGCTTACTCTTACCTTCCTTTCTTGACTACATAATAAGAGAAGATGCCCACCATGATGTCATACATGTCAGTCTCTCCCCTGATCTTCATCCATAAGTTCTCAGCTTGAGAAAAAACAAATCAGCTGACAAGAGATTGATAAATTGCACCATATACATTTGGGTTTTGTGATCGTTTCAGAGAGTAATCTGGAGAAAAAGAAGCTCATTGAAATAGGAATGTGATTAAGTCAAAAGCATGTATGTCAAATATTGACACAAAAATTCCTGATACCACTGGAGTTATAGATATACTGTGAGCTTCATACATGAACAGCAGTTGTTAGAACCTGTAGTTGAAAAGAAGTGAAAGGAACTCTAATAGTAGTAATGGGTTTCTCAGTTTGGAAAGAATGTCATCTAAATACATAACCTACAATTGAATTTAAATATTTTGTTCTTAGTTCTGTCATATCAAAACTGAACTCAACAGAAATAATGTCCTTAAAGGTATGTATTATATTTTAATAGTAAAAACAGATGGCCATTTTATTCAGTAGGTTGTAAGAGAAGAACTCTAAAGAAATAAATTTGGTTAAGCAGAAATGGTAATCAATAGTAGATTCCATTTGGGATAATATTGACCATTTTTAGTATATTAACTTTTTTTACAAGTCAGTAAATTAAAATCTTTCACTCAGAATTGATAGGAGATTGAACAAATGACAAAATCACCCTTACAGAGAGATATTTCAAACATTCTTACATTGTAATTTAGAACTTATCTAAAAGGTAATGGCTTTTCTCTGAAATTTTGCATTAAATAGGACTTTAAAGAAATAATGACAGCACCAAAGAATGTATAAAAATTTCTTATTAGTGTAGTTTTGCAACACTTTGCCACAGCAGAAGAGTTTTTACAAGCCAAATTTATTTGTAGTTACAGAAAAAAACTGATTTTTGAGACTTAACTTGAGGGAAAAAGCTATTTTCAATATCTTCTGGACCTTTTAAATGTTCTGATAGAGGCAGAATGATTAAGCGTAAGTGATGTACAGCTGGGAAAGAGTAGAACTCAATGTAGCATAAGCAGCTATCCTGGGAGAAAAAGCACAAAGGAACAACGGAATAAATTGCAGTTGATGGTAAAATTGGCTGAATTGTTTCACATTTTCACTTAGCTAAAAACTTGTTCTGCTTTCACTACTACCTTCTGGGGAGAAAAAAATAGTTTAAAGTGCTTTTTATGTATGGCAGGTATTTTGGGAAAAAAATGTCTTTTAAAAAAAAATGTCTTTTCAACAAAAAATGTCTTTTCAACAAAAAAATATCTTTGTCTGGTTCCCACGTGGAAGTAACCAGAATAAATTTACAGTACTGGTCTGACCTGGCCATAAATCTCCTGTGTGTTATCCTAGACATTATCATGGTAAGTCTTCACCTCAACATAAGTTTTTTGCTCAGGAAACTCATGACAGTTCTATGCTATTATCATATTATCCACTTATCCCAGTCTATCAGTTAAGACACAATTTTCTCCCTTTCTCTTGAGGACAAAANTTTCTTTCAGGGACAAACATAAAAAAAAAAAAAAAAAGGAAAAAAGAAAAACAAAACAAAAAAAAGAACAAAGGATAGATCTAATACTGCAGAAATTTTTCTTTATGGGATGGGAAGCTCTGAAACTTTACTAGATCTTTAGAGGACTGTTGATTTTAGGATATTCTCAAAATGCAGGAATGCATGCATGGGGTACTTAAAGCACTGCTGCTTCACTGCATGTTTTGAAGTGATGTGTTATTAGACCTGTAGCCCCTGAAGTACAATATAAAACCCATCTACTATAAAATCTATAGAAATGAAATACTTTAACTTGGCTAATGAGAACATGCTAATAGTGGGAGCAAACCACAAAAAGGAGGCAGTTTAATATTGTGCCTGTAATAATTTGATTGTGTAGGCCCCATTTTATAGCCAAGATAACTTACATGTTTCAGGACACTATAATTATTATGAGACCTTTCTGCAATTAATGTCTTTGCCGAAAGTCAGTTCAAGGAGGCTTCACTCATTAAAACAGTCTCAAGCAGCTTCAGGCTCCTCTTTCACCCCCACTTGCTGTTTGCAAAGGAAATGTATGTTACAAGGTCTAGTAATAACCATAATCTCCTGAGAGATGCAAATCAGTGAGATAGACCAAGGACTTGCATAAGTTCACAAAGTTCTATGAACCTGTAGTTGAGGCGTTATCGAAATGTAAAGGTTCAATGATCCATCACTTTCAAGATCCATACCCTGTGCCTGAGTATTACCTCAAAATAACTGTTTTATAACAGAATGTTATTGATTTAAAGAAAAAGTAAAATCAGCCCAAATGTGTGTCCAAGAGCAAACACATTTGATAGGTTTTAGATTGAAATATCCTACTGAGCTAATCTCAATACTACTAGGTAGCTGAAGCCCAGAAAAATGAAATCAAATGATGCAATTTTTGTTCAGTTTCATTACAGTAATGTTTTTACTAGCCAATTACCTTTCTCCTTTTATTTATTTATGTATTTATTTATTTATTTATATTATTTGTCTGATATTTAAAGGAGAAAACCTTAGTAAAACCTAAAAAATAATGATTTTTTTCCCTTTTCTGTTTAATTATTTTTTTTTAAGTTTCACATTTTTATACACAGAATTTATTGCAATATTTCATAGGAATGATGTCTTAGAAAAATGTCAGTATTGTTTCTTAAAAACCTTTTTAATAAAAGCAAATTGAAAAAATTATTTATGGATATTCAGATTTTAGTATTTCCTTTTGTTGCAGTCATTTAATAATCGTCACATAGAATTTTACTTTTACATATTGTTTAATGGCTAGGTCTTTCATGGTCTGTGGACACAGTTCCCCAGGCAATTTCATTTTCTCCATTGTCCATCAATTTCAATTTAATCATCTCTGAACATGAGGGTTCTAAATTACAGTTCCTAAGAGGCAAGGTACTAAATATCAAAATTGTAGCCAAATACTTAAAAAAAAAATCACACACCGACTCCCCCCAATATCATTTTAGATCATTTGGACAAACTGAAATTTCATAGAATCATAGAATTGTCTAGTTTGAAAGGGACTTTTCAGATCATCTAGTCCAACCATCAGCCTAACTCCACAGTTCCTATAATGCCAAAAAAAATTAAGCATGTTAAAAATCAATATTTTTGTATATCTTCTGATATAGTTTTCAAAATGTCAAAATTTTACCTCAGGTCATTTTAACAGAAATGAAAACACATTTAGAGGCTAGACTACAGACTCATAGAAATGTCCTTTCAGAAAAGTTTTTTTAAAGCCTTATTTTTTCTTTGAAAATCAGTATTATAATTATGATTATACATGTATTTACAAACATCTTAATCAGCTTCTTTCTCCTCTGCACCTATTTTTCTCATGAAACATTTGTGAATTATAAATCAAGCTGGAGCAGTTCAATACATTCTTCATTACAAATGAAACCCTTTAAAAAGATCCCTACTTTTTTCTTCCTTTTAGCAATCTTCTTGAATTGGAATATTCCCTCTTCCTCCTTCCTAAAGAACCTGCTCACACAGAATCTTTATTACTCCAAAATTCATTTTATAGCGTCAAGTAGGGTGAAAATTTAAATTTTCTTCCCATAAAATAATTCTTAAATTTTGGAAAGAAGTAAAAAAAAAAAAAAAAAAAAAAAAAAAAACCAAACAATAGAAAAAAAAAAAAAAATCAGCCAATCATTAAGATAGATAGATAGAGAGGCAGGCAGAAAAGCAGAAAAAAAATAAAATTGCTTTTTCTATCTGTTTTTTAAGTATTTTTAAAATCAGATGTCCATCAGGGCTGTCTGCTTTATTTGGCTTACGGTACCAAAGAAATCTGTGTAACAAGGTTTGTGAAGGGTTTACAGAACGAAAACAGCTGTAGCCAGTTCACCAAATACAGGAGTAGTCAACCACAGGAGAAAGAAGTGCAGGGAGCTGAAGGATCATGCGTCGGAAAGAAAACTTGAGAACGAATCAACACATCCTTTTTCATTCAACATTTCAGGATGAGGCAATGTTGTCAGAAAAATTTAACCAATCAGCTCTAAATATACCCTTACCTTTGTCCATCCAAAATACTGCACATCAGATTTTTTTATAAGTAGATTGTAACAAAGATGTGAAATATTATAGATATTTTCGAAATTTGCTTAACCTATTTGATACCCCAAATTAGAAAAAATGAACAGTTCAATGCTACCAGCAAGCAATTACATTTAAGTGTGCTTACGTAATGCTGAAGTAGTCATGATGATCACAGATAAAAGACGCAGACGCATACCACATCACAGGTCACAGGCAGTACTATTTGGGAGATTACATCTCCCTTTTCTGTGCTGATACCTCCATGTCATATGTCAAGATACAACTAAATTAATGTGTTTTGAAAAACAAAAGATCACTGAAGTTATAGCAAGGATTAATGTAGTCCAATTTTTTTAAACTCAGGAAATAAATTAACAAAATATAACTAATTACTTTTGCATTGAAATGTATTGCATTTGGTTTGAAATTTTGCTATATTATTTAGTGACCAGGTAGAGCGTAACTCTGACTTCATATTCCTTTCACTGTGAGAGGTATACATTTAAGTTCCTGAATAAGAACGATTTAAAATAAAATAAAATACAATACAATAAAATAAAATAAATAAAATATTCTTTCATTATGTTTTAATAATAGCTTTAAAAACTATTAATTTCATAAAATTACTGCAACAAAATTATAATGGAATTACAGATAACAACATTTTCTCTTCCAACACATTTGGAGAACTCAGGGAGTAGAGTCATCTTTCATTTTTCAATTATTTATACGCATTGGTTTCAGTGGACTTACTTTTGACATATACTAGTCAGATATAAAAAATAACATCAAAGTTAGAATATTTCTAACTCTGTGCCGCAGCGCCTAAAATAATATTTAAAATGTATTTACCTGCAAAAGTCTAAAAAGATAGTCTTCCTAGATAAACAATGACTTGAAAATATCTGCAAAAAGAGTATGAAGAACTATTTCTACTATTACCAGTGTTGAATAGTTTTTCTACATGAAAGAAACTAAAATAAACATGTTATTAATTTTATTTATTTATTTATTTTACTTTCTGATGGACACAGCATAGCCAACATAGATGAGATGTGTGGTGACTTTATTTCTTTTCTGTGCAGTATCAGCAAGATAAGTTTATTTTCAGACCTAGATCTGCCATGTAATCTGGCTTTCTCTACACAGGATTGTTTGGAAAAATTTCTGAATGACCTTATACAATGGATTAGTTAAAGAGCATTACACATGGGATGTGAGCATTTTATCCCTATTAAAAATGTTTAGCTTACACTGTTTCCTAAGCGAAGCAAATAAAGCTCAGTTTCATTCCAACCTCTTTTAGCTTCCAACCAAGCTATCTAAGTCTCTGTCTGTCCAGTCAGCAGAGGCTCTATGGAAATTATAAGGCCCATGAGCACCCCCCACACTCCTGATAAATTCTCTGACCATGGCCTGAATCCAGGTTAGGATAAAACCCAGTTTCATACATCTTCCGCTTTGGCCTTCTTCCTTTTCATGGGAAGAAAACATGACTTCACTGGGCAAAGGAAGCTGTGGTCTTTTTCAGTCTGAAGTTGGACCAGAATTTGCTACGTAATTTAGTTATAGCCAGGAGGAAATAGATTTGGATTTAATTCATCTAGAGATAAAAATTTAAACTCTTACATCTGAGTCATTCACCCACACATCTCTTTATTGTCAATGGAGATACAACTTGTTATAAGAGAATTATTTTTCTCATCTTCAGGTATCTGAGAACTTGGATAACTATGTCATGCGGGTACTTGGTTCTTTTGTTGAGTATGACTGAAATATCATATGATTGGTCCTTCAGCATGTCTGACTTTTAAATGCGTAGGTTAGGGCAGATGGTTCTGTTCTTAGGATTATTTAGGTGGGAAATATATCTATTAATGGCAGCTATTTATTGCTTTATAGAAAATTTATAGTGACCATAGGACAGTTAAACCTTTAGTTTAAAATCATTAGTTAAGTTGAGAAGGTGAATTGTTCTAGAACAATCACATCTTAAAATATATCTTCTTTTCTTGGTACTATTACCCTGGAGATTGTCTCTCTATATGTATAAATGTGAAGAGTTATATCAATATTTCCTTTAAATTAAAAAAAAAAAAAAAAAAAAAAGCCAGCATCAAGTTTTCTCAGAATATCTTCCCCATTGCTCCAACAGAGCATTTCTTTCAGTTATTTTCTCTATAACCCCTTCTCTCTAACCTTTGCTGTAAGCCATTTGCCAGTGTAACTGTAGACAGTTACATTGTGTAACTGTCTACAAAGACGGCTGTGATAGGTCTGGTTTGGACTGCTGAGAAAAACTGCCAGTAAGTCAGTAAAAAAAATTAGGAAGGTAAAAACTGCATACAGAAGCAGGACCCCTAGTGCATCAATGATTCAAGAGAGGAACTGACAACATCTAAAGATATAAAATCCTGAAGGAAAACGAGCTACTCAGCATAAACAGTAATTGTAGGCTCTTATAGTCAAGACATCAGTGTCATCACTGATGGTAGAGCTGGTGGTACCCGGCAAATCAGCAGTACTCAGGACCCATGCGGTCCCTGCCCCTCCTGACTGATACTTTTCTGGACAGCAGAGACACTTCAGGTGTGTTATGTGACCACACTAATGCTTAGCCTAATAACTCGTTAAATCCCAGAAATCTTTTTTTTTTTTTTTTTGGGTACTAACTAATAAACAATCACTTTGTATTTTTAAATTATATGCACCCTACTTATAGAATACCTTTGCAGTCAGCTAAAGATGTCCAAACGAACTGCTCCATAAGATGGTCCATAACATTTCTGTAAAGGCAACCTTATCTTCTAGATGTAACAGTTAAAGTTGGTTACATCATGTAAACAGCAGGCCCTTTGAGACTGTCTTTCTCATAATTAGAGTTAACACTCGTGAAACTTACACTTCCTACATAGATTTGTTACAATGTTTTCCTTGCAATTAAACCCAAACTGGTATATTAATAGTCCCATATGTTCTCTGATAGTACTAATTCCCATAATTTTGTAAAAGCTGGCTGGTGATCACATACCTTCTCCCTTCCCACACATGGCATATTGGATTAGATAACCCCAGATGAAATTCTGAATAATTTCTGATGGGTGTTGGGAATAAGGGAAGAAAATATTTCTTCTTTTTATTAAATTTCATATCTGAAACATTATTATGAAACCTGAATATTCTTCTACTGATTAAAATCCTCTGAGTAAAAAAATAACAACATCAAATTTATATTTAAACTTAATATAATGTCTGTTCAATATTAGGGTGATCATGGTACTATCCCAAAAGTGTCCTCAGTTATTGAGAACTATTTTAGTAAATGTGGTCGTGCCAATTCCCCGCTCAGTACTTTGTAGAAATACTGCAACTTTAGTGAAATTAAGCTTAAAATCTGATATAGTTAAGCCTTCTCATGTCTTCTAGATTACATATATATATTTACCAGCAGTAGAGAGAGCAGTGAATTACAGATGCATTCATTTTATATATGAAAACTTTTCATTAATACACATTGTCTAAGGAAAAACTGATTCTGTTCTTTCGATAAGTATCATTAAAACGTGTTCAGATCTAAATTAAGAGGTGAGATTAGCTTAAACAAACAAAAAACGCCATTCTTTTGTACTCAGTATTACAATATTACAACTATTTTCAGTGTATGTAGTATTTGCTTACTCTCAAATATATAGAAACAGAAAACACACAAGGTATGGTTATGCTGAGTTGTATCATTTTATAGATTTACTGATAACTGTCAGATCAAACGTGTCAAAGAGTATCAGCTTTTCACCAGAAGTCTAAGGAGGAGTACTCAAACAGAAAATGCCACATTAAAATTCTCCAGAATATACTTTCAGTCTCCAACAATTTCTAGCTCTGGAATTCCTGTAGAATAAATAGCATATTTAATTTAAAGTCCTAGAGAGGTTTTCTTTCCTAAGTTTGTCTGTTCCATGAAACTATGTAAACTTTGAGAATCCATGGCATCATATGGCAATATATCTCACTACATAAGTACGTGACTGTTTCTTTTTAAACTGACACCCACATTTTTTATCTGATGACTTCTCTTCCCAGTATTAAGAAAGACATAATGTGTCTTTGCTTCCAGCACCACTCCTTGCTTTGTACATTTCCACTATATTCTCACTCACTCATTCTTATTCCATGAGAATTCCATGAGAACCTGTGGAGAGAGGAGTGCTGCAGCAAGTTTGCTGGCAGGACTTGTGACCCCATAGGGGTCCCACCCTGGAGCAGTCTGTTCCTGAAGGACTGCAACCTGTGGAAAGGACCCACGCTGGAGCCGATCATAAAGAACTGCAGCCCATGGGAAGGACTCAGTTTGTAGAAGTTCATGGAGGACTGACTCCCATGGGAGGGACCCCAGGCTGGAGCAGGGGAAGAGTGTGAGGAGGAAGAAGCAGCAGAGACAACGTGTGATGAACTAACTGTATCACTCCAGTGACGAGTAGCATTCCACAGGGGTCAGTACTGGGACCGGTGCTGTTTAACATCTTTGTCCGCAACATGAACAGTGGGATTGAGTGCACCCTCAGCAAGTTTGACGATGACAACCAGCTGTGTGGTGCGGTTGACACGCTGGAGGGAAAGGATGCCATCCAGAGGGACCCTGACAGGCTTGAGAGGTGGGCCCGTGCAAAACTCATGAAGTTCCAACCAGGCCAAGTGCAAGGTCCTGCACATGGGTCGTGGCAATCCCAAGCACCAATAAAGGCTGGGCAGAGAATGGATTAAGAGCAGCCCTGAGGAGAAGGACTTGGGGGTGTTGGTGGATGAGAAGCTCAACACGGGCTGGAAATGTGTGCTCGCAGCCCGGAAAGCCAACCACATCCTGGGCTGCATCAAAAGAAGCATGGCCAGCAGGTCGAGGGAGGTGATTCTGCCCCTTTACTCCTGAAGTACCTGAAGGGGCCTATAGGAGAGATGAGCAGGGACTCTTGATCAGGGAGTTTAATGATAGGATGAGGGGTAAAGGTTTTAAACTGAAAGAGGGGAAATTTAGGATAGATATAAGGAAGAAATTCTTTCCTGTGAGGGTGGTGAGACACCGGAACAGGTTGCCCAGTGAAGCTGTTCATGCCCCTTCCATGGAAATGTTCAAGATCAGGCTGGATGGGGCTTTGAGCAACCTGGTCTAGTGGAAGGTGTCCCTGCCCATGGCAGGGATTTTGAACTAGATGATCTTTAAGGTCCCTTCCAACCCAAACAATTCTATGATTCTATGACTGGAACCCCCATGCCCCATCCACCTTCACTGCTCGGGAAGAGGTAGAGAAATCAGGAGTGAAGTTGAGCTCAGCAAGAAGGAGTGGAGGAAGAAGGAGTGGAGGAGAAGAGGAGTGGAGGGAAGGTATTTTAAGATTTGGTTTTATTACCCTACTCTGATTTGATTGGTAATAAATTAAACTAATTTCCCCTAGTCAAGTCTGTTTTGCCCATGATGGTAATTGGTGAATGATCTCTCTCTGTCCTTATCTCAACCCATGACCCTTTAGTTATAATTTCCTTTCCCTGTCCAGCTGAGGAGAGGGAGTAATAGAGTAGCTTGGTGGGCACCTGGCATCCAGCCAAGGTCAATCCACCAGAGTATGTTTTCTTATCATAGTCTTGTTCCTTTTTATGTAAGCCAAACTAGAGCTCGAAACTTGCGTGGCACGTTCCCCAGCCTCAGCTGACACAAGGAGCTACTGTCACTATGTTGGCGTGAGAAGCCTTTACTATATGCAGTATGTCAGGCAGTAGTCACTTGACCAGTATGCAGCTGTTACAGAAAGCTAGAACCAGCTTAAATCAAGCCAAATGCAAACAAAGGCTGAGATCCTGAAGGGTTGTGTCAGTACAAAACTTTTGTCCTTCTACTAGTAAAGGTAAAATCATATTTACTGGAATGTACTGTCTATACACTTTCCTCACATATACTTTTACAGATGGTAGGACAAGAACTTCATATAATATTAAAGTTGTGAGTGTCTCGTGGACTTATTCAGCAGTATATTCTCTTTCTGGTTGTTGGGGGGCTTTTTTTTTTTTAGTTTTTTTCTTTTTTTATTTTTTCCTAATAATTCCTAATAGTCTGATTTGGGGCTTTCTTCACCATTCAAAAGCACTGAACAGATGATTTCACATAAGGAATAAGATACTACAACTGAATGTTCTTTCTTTGCAGTATTTGCCCAGAACCCAACATGGTGTTTGAAAATAAGATATTTTTTTTTGTCCCATATAAATCATTATGCCTATTTTCATTGTTTCATCTCCAATTCTATTCCCCTAAACATTCAGCAAAATATTGTGCTTTTGCAGCTCTTTTCAGTCATTTTTTGTCTTTACTACTTTTAATAGCTTAGTAAGGTGAACAGGCTTTATTACGTCATTCTTCGTACCTTTTTCAGACCTCTTATAGACACATTGAATAGCACAGAGCATGGATTCCTGTGGGAATTCTACTTACTGGTGATCTCTCCCTGACAGAAGTAAAATTTTGTTCCCATTCTGTTTTCCTTCTTTTTAAAGAACTAATTTTAAATAACTACATGTTAGAAAGTTGAAAGTAACCTGTAGGTCCTGGGTCATAGCAG
Source organism: Dromas ardeola (assembly GCA_013398915.1). Lineage (NCBI taxonomy): Eukaryota > Metazoa > Chordata > Aves > Charadriiformes > Dromadidae > Dromas > Dromas ardeola. The sequence goes on along the minus strand of VYZM01011084.1, from coordinate 191,430 downwards.
CCAGCCTCATGGGGATAGCTTGGATACCCTAAAAGAGCCAATAAATGCACTAGATGCTGTGGTGGTGCCACACCCCCCACCACTACCTTCATGCCACTCAGTATTTGGCGTGATTTCCTCCCAACCTGGGCCACATAATAATACAATGGACCAGAACTTAACATAATGGTCTAACATGAAAGAAAGAAAAGGTGGCAATAAACAGACCAGAGTACAATAGTGTGCCTAGTCCCCATGGCTCTTACCGTTTGAAGACAATAGCTATAAATGATCACTCCTGACAACATATGGATTGTGGCCAGAGAGGGCAGGGGGGATACCAGGACACCAAGATCTAGCAAGTTCTGGAGTTGTGTAACCAGTGGAAAGTACTGGAATATTCCATTGTCCAATCTGAGCCAAAAGTCAATTATCTTGGATCCTATAAATACTGATTCTAGTAAAGACCCTTTCAGCTCTTCTGGATCGCAGTGGGCCAGTATCTCCCCTGAGTTGAGACGCCACTCAGGCTGACACCTCAAGGCCAGGGCGAGAGAATCCTTCTCAAGCCTCAGCTACCACCCATTGAGGAATGACGAAGCATTGTGAGTATTTATCCCAAATCCAAGAAAGGGAAATTTTGACTATAGGCTAATCTCTCTTCCATCCACCTCTCCATCTATATGTTTGTGATATAGACATTAGCTTTATGGATGTGGATATTCTTCCATCCGTCTGTGCATGTGTAGGACTTTAAAGCGGTACCTGTCGGCTCTATAGAGTCACCCCCTGTTAAGAAAGTCCTGATTCTTGCAATCAGAGACCTCTGAGTGTGTGCACACACACTTATGTTTTGCTCATGTGTATATGCATTCGTTTGAGATCTCATTCCTTCCTATCAAGACATTCCTTCCAAGCAAGACAATGAAATCATGTATGTAGGAATGCAAACACTATGAGAACTGAGTTATTTGCACCAAAGCACTAAAGCAACAGTGAGCTAGTACTAAAGCGCTTATATTGAGCAATGGCTAGCACCTTCATCTGAGAAGACAGAGACCTGGGTCTGAGTCCCTGACCCCTGTTTCTTATTCAATGTGTAATTCAAAACAGTCCTAGAAGCTGAAGTCAGAACAATCAATGCTTCTAATTGAAAGCTCTAATTGGCTAGTGTGAACAGAGTTCTTGTTTCTTATCCTTTCTCTGTCCTTTCATTCCTGAATTCATAATAGCTCAGGTTAAACAGAAGAAATCAGATAGATCCTAAGATAATTCTACAGATTGTTAGGAAAGTCTTGAGTGAACTGTAAGTTTGGAACCATTTAAAGGATAAAGGTCAATGCTTGTGTGTGTCTCTCTATGGAGGATCAGTTTCAGCAATAGACTGCCACGAAAATTACCTTTAGGCTTATCTGAAAGATCCTCAAGGCTACTCAACCAAACCCTTAACCTCACAGGGGACTCTGCCCTGGATCCTGAGAGGACGAACACACTTAAGCCTATGTTCAAGTGCTGGAGGTCCTTAGAGTAGTGGAAAATGAGCCATTCTGCTATACTAGGTGTTGCTTAGCTTCAGAAATTCCCTGTTAAGGGCACTGATTTGTATTGCTTTTGGAGCTATACAATTCCAACAATTATACAAAACCTATTTGCCTCTGATGCTCTACAGGCATGCCCACAAATGGCTGTAGATACACACAAGGTAGTTGTATCTGAAAGCCACATAGTTGTGCGGCATCACATAGTGCTCAAACCAGTATGTTTTGCCTTTACTTCAGATACCTTTTCTGCTTCCAGTATTTACTTCCATGACAATGTTCTTTGATTTCTAACCTTGATTGCTTTTCTCTGCCCGACTGAATCTGAGCATGGTGAACTGGGTCTGTCTGAAACTTCTCAGTCTCCTGAGAAGATAAGCAGTTACCTATTTCTCTGCACTACAATATTGTCTTTAGGATACCTATTCAGATACTCTGAAATTTACCCTAAGTTTAAAATAGTTCTGAAGTTAAGAAAATCAAGATGTAACAGAACTTGATACATACATTTCTATGGCTAGAAAAGAAGGGTAATATCTTTGACAAGATCGCAGTGACTTCAGATATTCTTAAGCCTAATTTGGTTTTGCCATGAACTTTAAGTTTATGAAATCGTGGTATCCTTTTCAGCCTAATTCTAAATATATGTATTTCTAAATCCATCCCCTGTAGGGATTGTCATTTTTTGTTGATATCTCTTCCACGTATGATTTTTCCCTATTGCAAAATTTGTAATGTTAAATCAAAATTAATCTAAAAAAATCCCTACCTGAAATGAGGGGACTAGGTTGACCCAGTTATTTTTTTCCTTATTACTATAAAGCTTTTCTCTGTATCTGATTTAATATCTTCTTTTAATAAGTGTCAGTTTCTTTGATATTAAATTACTCCTCCTCTTTTTCTTTTTTTTTCTTTAATTTAATCACTGAAAAATAATACCTGCACAAACTAATTGCTTGCCAGTTTATATTCTGCTATAATAGATTTCTTCAAGAAATATAACATCTGGCCTTTCCTTTGATAATTTGCTTATAATTCCCTTACTCCTAGCTTTCATATTTGAATGGTTTAGGTCAGGCATGTTAATGGTGCATGGTTTAATATTTGATCGCACCCTTTAGTTTTCACAATATTTGTCCTTCTTAAGGCTTTTTATCCCTTTTTCTAATCTTGACATAGCAGCTGAAGCTAAAACACATTAGCATTCTATTTCAGAAATCTAATTCCCTTCATACATCTTTTAACCCCTAAATGCTTTTCTTTGCTTGTGTGTACTCTTTCCAGATGGCTCCAGAAGATTTCTGCAGTTTGTATATGGCTCCTACTTAATTGAGCTCTAGCACTATTTTCCACTTGTCCACAGTATTTTAACTGACTTTACACTTGTATTGAATTCCAATATCATCCTGGGTTCAATGCTGTGGAGCTTCAGTGACTTGCAAAGCTGCCTCTCTTTTTATTTCCTTCCAAATTGTTGCTATTGGACCTTTTTACTATAACCTTTCATCTATCTCTTTGTAGACCTTAGGATCTGATAACATTCCTTTTGCCTTTATTTTTCTTTTGAGTGGCTTACGACGTTTCTACTTTGTAGGCAACTGCTATTTAGCACACGGCTCTGTGAAACAGAACTCTCTATGAGATAAGGAGTTTCATTGCTACCAGAAAGCCTAAGTACAATTTTGAGCTACTAAAAATTGCTACAATGCTATACATTCTGAAGTTCTGAAAACTTGACATACACAAGTTTTGATTCAGCTGAGTTTTATTATTCTGTAAATATAGCACTGATCAACTTCTGTGCAAGAAACAACACTCACCAGTGAATGGATTTTTATCTCCTGCAAATATCTATCAGTCTAATGATTTTTGACCTAACATTTCAATACAACAATATCAACTTTTATGTTTCTTTATACGGTATTCATGTGAAAGAATGAATTAATCATTTTAAGGACTATTTTACAGTATTTTTTGAAATAAACTCTCTTTACAATTGTACAACATGGCTTTTTAAATGCAAATGCAGTGCCACGTTTCCCTAAGAAGTCTTCTGAAGCAATAGAAGTGATTATATGTTGGCATTCTCAGCGGCAGGCTCTTGACAAGCTGATTATCCCCTCTGTGCTTGCAGCAGTCACAGCCTGTAATAAGTAAGAGGTTGTAAATTCTAGGGGCCACTCATTTTCCCATTTCACTGTCTGCGGGAACTAGTGAAAGCTGAAACCCTTCTATTCTGCCCTTTCATGTCAGTTAAAATAATGGCCAAATTTATTTTTTCTCTTAGCAGAATATAATTGAGATATAGGTGATGGTGCCAGGAAAGTGAGATCATTTAATCAAAGGTCAAATTAGTTTCTCACTCCATACACCCATCTAATCAAAAGCTCTCTTTTTTTTGTTACCTGCATAGGAAATTCTAAGATAGCCTTGCCATCTTCTTATGTTGATCAGACATTTCCCAATAGTATTCTGTCACAAGGCATCCACTTACAGAAGTGTTCCTATGACATTTCTGCTTTATTGTTCTTTGTTCAAGGACATCGGCCGTAGGGAAAAAAAAATCCAAAATACAAGTGTATTTTTCTTGGTGATGTTTGATCATTCCACATTACTATAGTATTATAGAATAGAGGTTTTTCAAATGATAGAAAAATTGAAGAAAAAATGAAACTATTTTCATTTAGTTTTTGACTTATCATAAGAATATTTTCCACTTTCTACATATGACAAACAGACCAAAAGAATCATTCCTTTGCAATATAAAGGATACATGAGTCAAAGACAGGGTTTGTGCTTTGTAAGCTCAGACGAATTGTTGGTTGGCACTCTGCTCAATGTTTTTTCTCTTGGAACAAAATTAGAATTATTCTGGCAAATATTATTTATTATCCTAATCAAACTTCTGTTTGAATAAAAATTTTAACTGTCAATGAATAACCATTAATATTACATTGTAGAACTACCTTCTTTTTAATTGTTGTTGCTGCATATTTGGAGTAAATTCTTGTTTACTATTGTTTCATGTCTCTGCTCGTCATGACAGGATTTGGTACTTTCATTCACTGTCCTTTTTTAGGGAAACATATTTTTATAATTGGTTCTTCACTTTCTAACACATGAATACAGGCCCAACATTTTTTAAAGATGCCATTAATCAACCTGTTTTGTGAGATCCTCCTGGGCCAAACAGACTGCCAAACAGAAAAAAAAAAATCACGTCTAAAAAGCTATTGAAGCTCTGCATTAAAGATTTGCATCCACACACAGACATCCTTTGAATGTAGAGGAGTTACAAAATAAAAAATCCAGATTAAAAAGAGAAATGTTGTGAACAAGGTGGAATCAATATAGCATAATTGGCTGCATATCAAAGTGCCACACTGATAAAACAAATATTGTAACATTTTAATCAAATGGTTTGATTTTGATTATCATCTCCAAGCAAGATGAAAGATAAAAACCCCATCCTATCTGGAAAACCTAAAATATATTTGAACAAAGAACATGGAATTTCATATAGGAAAAACAAACAAAGATCCTTACTATGAATTTCACTTGCAGTATTTCCACCTCAGTCACATGCATAGATCTGAAAAGAATAATCACACAGAATTAATCATTATCACCCAACAAGAATTTGTAATTTCACATTTCAGCATTGTAGGATTTTTAACAGCAGGACTTTGACATGTGAAGTGTTTACTCTACAATTAAAGAGGTTTCTTCAGAAAGAGCAAGGCAATCTGAGGCATAAGCCGCTATAATACATGTCTAGGGTCTGCAGCTTGAAAGGGACTCCACAACTGGTATTCATGTGCAATGTATGCTTTCATAAGTCAAAATATTCAGACTTGCTGCTCACACAGAGCGTATGCACAAAAAGACTGATTCTTACTGTATTCAACCTGGTTATATTTTATTTAAACTCGCTACAATGTATCCTTGTTCTGTACCTTGATCTGTGGTTGCTCTCAGAACAGATCTAAGACGAAGACAAAAACCTTGAAAGACATCATGGATAGCATTCACCTCTATAAATAATAAAGGTCTGTTCTCAATTGAGATGTCATAAGGTATCTGAGACATCTGCAATGGGCTGGACGACATGGCACAAATCCTACAAAAGAGAGAAATCTCCTGGAAAGCCAGCTGGAGGCTGGGTCAAATATGCTAGGGAATTTAATGTCATTAGACGTTGTTCAGACATGTAAAAGCAGTCACATCACTCCCAGTTAAAATATTATATACAAAGCTATAAAAGCACTTCAAACCAAGCATATTTACTTACGAAACTTCCTGTCATGGCCTCGTCCCAAAGCGTCAATGCAAAGCTAGACTAAAATCGAAGTTTTAATTTAACCCTTTCATTCTTGAACGGTGGTTTAAAAACAAGCTTTACATGCAAGAACAGGTGTTATTGTAGCAAATTATTACATATTTATCTGATAGGCCTCCTTCTGTTATGTGGTAGATGTACTACTTGAACAAGTCATTTCTAGTATGTTATTTCATTGATAAAAACGTTTAAACCCTGCTATACAAAAATGGTAGATTCTCATTTCCCTTAAAGAAAATGACTTTGTCTTTCCTAAGAGTTTTAAGTATGAAGATTTGAAAAGAAGAAAAAGAGGGGAAAAAAAGGTTCCATTGCAAAATGATTTAATGACTATGTCTATATAAACACATTCTCGAGTTAATGTTTAAGTCAAACTACCTGTTTAAATATAATTCATGATACCCCTAGAGAAGGTAAGCAAAATATGGGGTTTTTTTACCAATTATAAACAAAATGAATAATTGGATGGTTACCTTTCTGAGTGCTACAAAATTATTAGGCACAGTGTGACTAATTGATTGTAGAGACTTCTTATTGGCTAATTAGATAATTTTCAATAAAATTCTTCCTGTTTCATTCTCTGTCACCAGCTATAAAATAGCTCTTCAAATTATCATAAATACATTTTCACATGAGAAACTGATTACAAACTCATTGTTTGTCATCTGATTTAATTTCGTACAAGTTAAAGATGTTAAAATAATTTGATTTATTCATTCGAAAACAGGAGAGCTTACATGGACTCATTTATACTTGTTTTATAGCTCATTCACTAAAAGAAAAATAGATGAAACAAATGAGATAACACTTTCCTCTCACATTTCTTAATTTATTTCACACACCATTATGTTTCACACCTTCTGTTCAGACATGGTTTATGTCTTTGCTTGTCCCTTTAAGTCTCATCTCTTTCACATATATTTTTAGTCTTTTCTCAGCTTTTTATAGAATTTCATAGGTACACCGTACAGGTAGTTCACTTGACTGTATTAATATTTTATTAGTGCTTAACTGATACAGCAGGGAAGGCCTGACAGTCAGACTTTTAATTATAGACATTTCACCTGCATTTCCTACCAAAGCCAGACTCTTAATTACAGCCATTTCACCCTCATCTCCTCCCAATGCTTCTTCCCCTTTCAATTTTTTTTTCATAACTCACCTTTCATTCTCCTCCTTGTTATTGAATTTCAAAAAGATTCACAACACAGACTGAAATTAAGATGTGAGTACTGAATGTTTATCTGAATTTTGAACACCTGCAATGTTAGGCCACTTAATAGATCAAGGTGATTTCTAAGTCCTTCAAAACTTTTTGAGATCATCTACCTAAATTGTGAATTATTATCTGTTTCTCAAATGAAAAATATACATGATATATCATAAATCACTATCTTCACCACTGTCTAATTCAAATATTGAAAATATTCTCTGGGCAATTGATTTTAATTTTAGAAAAATGTTCTTGGTCTTGTTCTTTATTTCAAATCAACTGGAACTTATTTGCTCATTATGACAATGACAGGCTGTAGGATGAGTTGCCTAGCCTTTCACTGTCATCTTTGAGATTTCTTCGGTTAAATGTTTTACACTGGATATGCAAACATCCTGTCTGAAGCGGATCTCTTTCTGAAGATATATGTATGCTTGCGTGTAATTATTTATTTCTACAAGAATATTACTACTAATTTAAGGCTGTAATTTCACCATATTAACTGATAGACCATCCAATTTGTAGCATAATTTTAGAAACTTCGTAATAAATACATTTCTTCTATTACATATATACACGCAAATATAAAATCTTCTACATATAATAGAAGAAATATACTACACTGAAAAATCATCCTCAGAATCAGTTCTAATAACCTTACAGCTCAGTTTCTCATTTTCTGCTCAAAAGCTGGTTTGACCTAAACCCTACAGGCATAATGAAACTATGTGGTATTAAGGCCTTCACATTCTAGAAACAACTAAGCTTATTCAGATCATGAAACCACTAATACCAAATGACATGATAAGGAGTTGAATCTATCAAAAACTAAGCAGGATATTTTGAATTTAACACCTTTTGCTAAATGCACTGTTCGAGTAAGCATGCAAGTGTTCAAATCACTGTCCTGCGAGTTAAAGTAAGGTGTAGTTTAGAAGGCCTGTTCAAGAGGAAAAGTATAAAATAAACCCTGTGACTAAGTCTTTTTGAGAGTTCTGAACTAAAAGTAAACTGTTCTTCTAGGAGTGTAGGCAGATCTTTCCTTCAATGCCAGTAGGTAAGGAATGATGATTCTTTTTATTTCTTTCTTTCTTGTACCCTTCTGCAAAAGATATGCCTCATTTTCATGTCAACATGGGTGTCTAACTGTGACTATGGATTCAACTAGAAAAAAGAGTAGAATATAACTGAAAAAAAATTAGATATATTCAAGGTTCATATTTATGTTCAAGGAAGATTTGGGCAATTTCTTTCTCAGCATTAACAAAATCAGATATTCCTAGAAAGAAATTTGTCTCATCCTAAGGTAATTGTTCAGAGTAAACATATGGTTAAAAAGGTCTTCCTCTTCTTGTCAATTAAGTTAAAATAATTTCAGCTGGAGGAGCTCCGCGCTCAACATTGATGGTATCTAGAACTCAGACTTTCCAGTAGTAAATACTGAGAAACCTAACGTCTTGTATGGGACAAATTATTAGGAATTTAAAGCCCACTGGCTTTCATACGATCAAGTTGATATATTTGGCACAAGTTGGAAGTTTTCTACCAATCCTTTCTTTTTAAGAACAAGAAACTTGTATGTATCGGTGTACCTGAGCTCTCTAATGTATTCTGTTAGGGAATTACTTCATTTTCCTGTCTTCAACTTCTTCATTGCTTTTCTCAGAATATTTCTTTAATGTATGGAAAAGTTTATGCTTTTGCCTCCAAGAATAAACTTTTGTGCCTCCTTGAAGTAGACACTTTTATGAGCATCTTCCAGAACAATAAGACCCAATTACATGACCTATAACGAGCACATATGAAGGTAGCATATAATCTTTTTACTTTGAAAGAATTCTGTGATAGTATCTTAGTTGTTTCCAAATTCAATAGCTAACTGAAGTGTCTATGATCAAAACTACATTAAGGTCTCACTTTAGCCATGTAGATAAAATGTCATCTCTTAAGAGTGATTACCAGGGCTAAAATTATCTCTGGAGTTTTCTTTCTTTTGACACTAGAAAATATGTAAGGCAAACAATTTCTCATTTTTGCACATAAAGTTGCACTTAAATTACTTTTTCAGTTTGGATCAGGAAAACAGTTCTGAAACAAATCTGATTATCTCCATTTGAGATGCTTCAGTTTCTACTGTAGATCTTTCTTGAAAAGCCATGGCCTGGAATCCTTTCAGAAATGGTACATGCTACAAAAAGTTTACCTAACAGTTCTCAACCACAAACAGGCATTTAGCTCTTCAGACCAGACAAGACCTACACAAGTAAAACCCAAGAAACCTGTGTAACATAGATATTAGGTTCTTTGTATAACTTGTTCTATCTTTAAACTTCATACTGTTGCTCCACAACATTTCATAAAATTGAGAGAAACTGTTTATTGTTTAAAACTAGTAGGCATGAATCTTGGACAAAATCTATTTCTTTTTCCATATAAAAAACAGTTTAACCAGATCTGTAGTTTATGATAAATTACGTATTGGTATATTTATAGATTACGTTATTTGGCACTTAGATCACATTTTTTGTAACAGCTTTAGAAATGATGTATACATTACGTTAACCCTGCTCTAAAGAAAAAGGAAGTGAGAAAGATTAACAGCTTCATACAAAGAGTTGCACAGTGCACAGTGTCTAGGCCTCTATGACTTTTTAAAATGTAAATTAGAACAACAACAGCAAAACAGAAATAAGTAAGGGTAACAGTAAATAAAGCTTTTTTTTTTTTTTAAAAAAAAAGCTGTTAGTAAACTTTAAGAGGTTACTGTAAGTTTTTCTTCACATATCTGATAGTCAAAAAACCATGTGACTATGCAACTTCATTATAATTGAGGAGTCCTAAAAGTTTTTGCAGTATTCTACACATTGAAAGTGTTTTTATTTAATAATCAGTGAAGAATTATTATTCAAGTAATATTGTAGATCTCAAAATTACCTGGCTGGACATTTGGAAGGTACTGTGAAAAAGCTGAACAGAGAATTCAATGCTTGCCTACAACCTAACTCAGTGATAACACAAACTTCATGCAGTTGGTTTGAAGATTATAGCAATTGAGGAGAAATGTGAACTGAAGGGTTACTGATTAGGGAAGGCATAAGAAAGACTATGAATGGAAGAAACTAATTTTCTACAGCACCTGGATGCCTATAAAATGTAACTGAAAAGTAAATGAGAAAGGAGAAGGAAACAGCAGAAGAAAATTCCATATCTAACAACATAAAGGTAAAATGTAATATGAAGTAACAGCATCATGGAGTGAGATGTAAAACAAGAACTCATGCTGTCCTATGATGCCTCCCAAGGTCTGATCAAATCTCACTGAGCCATGGTTCTACTTATTTGTTTTAGATGCTAAGTTAGTTTGATGTATCCTTTAGGCCACACACTATGTGACTGGTGGCATAGTGTGTAAATCTATATATCCTGTGAAGTAATGTACTAGGTCAAAATACCTCATTGCTTTCACCAAAGACATTTCCTTGCACACGTCTTTTAAAGACTGTTTGGAGGATGGATCAAAAGTTTCCTTCATCTGCTGTCCCAGCTGGTGAGTACCAGTGGCCCTCAGTTTGTGTGCAGCAATGTCACCCATAACTGCCTTGCTCCCAGTTCTCGCCACTCTCCTCTACTTTGCGAAGAGAATGATGAGATGTCCTGTTCTCACCATGTTTTAGGAGCAGGCAGGGAGCAGTGCAGCTCTTTCATGAGATTGCACAACAGCTCATAGAAAACTGAATAAACTGAAGAGTGCTTCTGCTGTTTGTACATGTCTTTATGTTTAGAGATAAAGATAAGTAAACAACCTCCTGTCATCAACTTGTTTTTCTACGTTTTCAGATGAGAAGTTTGGTTCAGTGTTCCGAGAAAAAAGAAAAAAAATCTGTGCAAAAGGGCCACTCTGAACTAGGCGATCTCAAAACCAGGGATTATTTGCTGAGTTAGGTGCTATGTAGCCATGTAAATGTAGCTTTTATTTTCTCCAGCATGAAATAATACTCTTAGATTCAAAACTCCTAAGATATGAGTCCTTTTTATCTGTCGTCTACTGTGTTTAACAGGAATCATTGCCCATACTTGGAATGCCTGTACACTATTACAGTATTTCTATTAACAGTATACAAAACATAAGAAAGAAAGATTCCTAATGATCACTCTAGTCTCTTCCCCTATCAACAGCCATCTGATTTGCAAGTGTATTCTTACCTCTCTGATCAGTCAAAATTCATTGCCTTGTTGTTTGTCTCTCTGAGTGAGAGAAACTGATAGAGTAGCGAGGTCTCTTGCAGGAATTTTCCCTACAAGGTATATACAGTTTCCTTTTACCTCAACAAAATGTAATCAAACCATATAGTTTTTCTTTCCCATTTCCTGTATCCTATTTTGGAGTCAAGATTCACCCATGAAGTTTCTTAGGGAAGCTCACATTACCACTGTTATTCTATAGTTTCTTTTCTAAGTCTGTGCTGTTTCCCTTTGCATTTCCCTCTTTTTCACACACTCTAAGTTCTATTCATGCACAGCTTCCATCCATTTATTTCAGAGTCCAGATTTTTTACATGAGCTTTTGTTTTAATTGATGAAACCATGTTTCATTCTTATGTGACATTATTACATCATAAAGCAGCCTGTTCATATTCAGTTTCTTTCAGGAAAGTGACCAAGTTTCCTCCTCCTCCTGTCTTCATAGTAAGTACACATATTCTCAGTTTCGCACATGCCTTAATTGTCAGAAACTGATCTTTGACTAAGTGGTTGACACGTTCTATACCTCCATCCGGCTCTGTTTTTTAAAGGAATGAGAAGTGAATTTTTTGGTTATCTTGCTCATACTTCTCCAACTTTTATACTTGTAAAAAAAATTGAAAAATGACTACTGATTGTCTGAATTTAGACCGCCTACTAGGAATCTGATAGATTATAAGAAGGATTATTTTAACAGAGACAGTAATAACGTAATTATCTTACATAAAAAGGACAGTAGTGGAGAATTGTTCCTGCTAGGAAGAAGTAAACTTGTCAAAGCAGAAACTAGATAGTTAAGGTACTGACTCCATAACTACTGAGTCTATTGTCTCCGTGTTTTGAAGTAATAGAGAATCTCAAGCTTTTTATCAAACTAAACATTTTTTATTGTTTGCAGTATTATCAAGATGCTTATCACTATCCACAACTTATCAGTAAGCTGATCCCCTTGTCACACAACAACACAGTTCTAGTGGTAATGATTTTAAGAGTAGGAAAGCAAAAGTATATGATATTATAAATGCATTTTCTTTTCCTACTGGTTCCTTTTACTTTTCAAGATCCAGTTTGAGGAAGTTATTCTTAACCACAGAGCTGCCTCCAAGCATCCTGGGCAACTGTAATAAGCAACCTTCATTGACCTGCCTGACGAACCTGATCTCCTACTGTGACAAGATGACCCGATTGCTGGACGAGGGAAAGGCTGTGGATATCATCTACCTGGACTTTTGAACAGCATTTGACACTGTTCCCCATAGAATTCTCATGGAAAAACTGGCTGCTCGTGGCCTGGATGAGCATATGGTCTGCTGGATCAAGCACTGGCTGGATGGACGGTCCCAAAGAGTGGTGGTCAATGGAATTAAATCCAGCTGGCGGCCGGCCACAAGCGGTGTTCCTCAGGGCTCAGTGCTGGGACCGTTTCTGTTTAACATCTTTATTGATGATCTCGATAAGGACATAGAGTGCATCATCAGTAAGTTCGCAGATGGCACCAAGTTAAGCGGGAGTGTTGATCTGCATGAGGATAGGGAGGCTCTACAGAG
>VYZM01011084.1:157352-170610 GCA_013398915.1 Dromas ardeola | reverse complement strand
TGGGGAAACAGAATTGCTAGCACATAATTATACACTTCATAACTTGACAGAACGAGAGAAAGTGCCCTGTTTCTCAATATCTCTGTGAAAGTGTTAAGGATCATAGTGGCCAATGACCTGTACGTCTCTGTATAATATTCTGCAACTATGCTGTAGTTAAAAAAATATACTGTAATCCTTGGCATTATAAAATGAGTGACTATGGAGTAGAAACTTGTGAATGTGGAAAGGGATTTTACTTTTTTGTCATATACTGTGCGTATATGTACTGTGAGTATAGGTACTGTAAGTGTTTTCAAGGTGTCCTGCTTGCTCTCCTTACAGAAAACAACTCTGGAAGTGCAGCCAAGCACTGTGCTCCAAATTTGGCACATGGGGCATTGCATGATTGTGCATATCTTGTGGAGTAGATCTGGGCAAGAAAAAAGTATACCTTGCTCTTTACAACCTGAGAAGGAGCTTTTTCAGACAAGTATAGCTAAAAAGTAAGCCTATCCAGCATATGAAAAGAAGACTGAGAAATTACTTGATTACTGCTTATGTATTCCTTAGAAGAAAAATACTAATTAATAAAGGTCTCTTTAGTTTAGCAGAGAAAGGAAAATCAAGCGAAAATCAATGGAAGCTGAAGCCAGGCAAATTCAATTTGGGCATAAGGCACAAATATCAAAGAGTGAGGGTAATTAACCACTGGAAAAAGATTATTTCAGTCTAGTTAAATACAATACATTTTTAGTCAGACACATTTATTGACTTTGATGAAATCTTGACTTTGGGATGACTGCATAAAATGCAAAAATGTGATCTGTAATACACAGCAGGAGAGACAAGCTGATCAGATGGCCCTAGTTAACCTTTTATGTAACGATTTCATCTTTCAGTAATCTCAACTGGTAACTGATTTTATCTGACCATTATCCACTGCTAAAATGAAAACCTTCTTAACAGAAATACAGAATGTTTTCAGTTCATTTTACTTTGGTTTTATTCTTTTTTTGATCTTAAAACTCTCTCTGATAGGCTTCATGGAAATGTATTCAGAAGGTGTTCACAATAACACTTGTGGAAAAAATCCTTGATGATGTTAGTCATTTATTTACAAAATCCATTTCCCCACTCAGGAGGGATTTATAATTCAGCTGATATAAATTTTGTAATGATTTTGATTTTAAATAGCTTAAATTGCTTTCCCTGGTTTTAGCATCAGGACAGTCCACATATTTTGCACCATATTCCATCTTTAATATGTCATTGTTTACAGCTTTCATTTCATAAGTACATACTTTCTTTAAATTAATTTATATTCTCTGACGTTTATAGAACTACATTTTTTCAAACAGTGATCTTCATCCAGAAGGGAAGAAGAAAACAGACACTGCTCATACAAGCTTCCCTGCACTACATTTGCCAATAGAGTAGATTAGGACATGTGAGAAATTAAGAAAATATATGTGATAGTCAGTTTAAGAGTCAGGTTTATGAGATTAAACTCACTACTATCCATGTTCTGTCTCTTGAGCTTGGTTTATCACCTTAGTTAATGCTGTTTGTGCTTCACTGTTGCTATATCGTTTGGCACGCTATTGCAAGGATACACACACCCAGATTTACTGAACCAAAATCCTGACGACCACTGGGAAAAAACAGCTTGTGTCGTCTTCTGAAATGGTTATCTGAATTAAAGCAGCCAATTATTTAGAGACCTACAGACACTAAGTTTCTTAGTAGTAATTAATCCTTTAAAAGTCTAAGTTTCTGAGTTTGTCTTTGCGTACTTTTATGTTTACCTAGGCCAAAGCGTGTATCACCCGAGGACCTTTTGTACAGCCCTAGAGAGAATTCCACTCCCTTGATTTTACATTTCTGACCTTATGCATATATAAAAAGAATTTATGTTACATATAGATCGCTTTTGAGACATCTCAATGTTAAAACTTCCTTATATTCATTCTATTATCTTTTTGAAAGTGACATTGGAACTCTTATCAGCTCCAAAGTAAAACTCAAAACTTTCCTGTTAGCCTTAGTATTGTGCTGCAATATCTATACTCTATGATGCCTTTAAGAAATCAAATTACTATTTTAGGCAACAGTCAGAAAAACAGGATACACATGCCATTTCACTTTTATAAATTTACTTCACATTTTAAAGCCACTTTCTCTTCCTCTTATTCCTAAAAGTAAGTTGTCTTATTATCACCACGTTATACTTAGGAAATTCTTGTCTTGAAGGAAATAATCCCTTCACTTTCTCTTATGAGTC
Organism: Dromas ardeola; assembly: GCA_013398915.1. Classification (NCBI taxonomy): domain Eukaryota; kingdom Metazoa; phylum Chordata; class Aves; order Charadriiformes; family Dromadidae; genus Dromas; species Dromas ardeola. The sequence continues at coordinate 168,347 of VYZM01011084.1, read as the reverse complement.
AGTAACCAAGCTCAAATTAGAATTCACCATTCTGAGCTCTACACTTTAAACAATGCCATCTTGTTATTTCTTCTAACAGTGTTATGAAAAGATGAAGTGAGGCATAATATTTGAGCCTTTCTGTCATTTTCAGTCTGTTGTTAATCAGATCCACTGCCTGAATTTTATTCCGTGATGTTCAAAATGCTGTTTTCATGTGCATATTTTCATACCATTCCTTCTAATTCTTCCTATAACATTCTGTTACATTTTCATCTGAAATGTTGACAGGCATCAGATATTTCTGCACATTATCAGATCACCTTTCCATTATATCTTAACCAAGCTAGACATATTTAGTTTTTAAAGCTTTTCTCCACAAGTGAATTTTGGGAAAACTTTAATCAACTTTGTTATCCTTCTTTGCATCCTAATCAATTTGCTTATCTTTAAGCGAAACCGAATATGCACCACCGCACATGGTAGTCCATGGGTAGGAAAGAATGAAAGATAAAGAAAGAAGGACACGACTTATGTAACAATGTGATTAATATAGAACCTGAATGGCAAATGTTATATACCTCAGAGAGGATAGGAGACCAATGAAATCCTGATTTCATTCACTTCCATGTCAAAGTAGGCCAAAATTGGGTCTACTTTCAGGGGAATCTGGTAGTATAGAGTCTACCTCTATGCGGATACAGACACCTGGCATTCATTGCTGCAGCCAGTTGTCCTTCAAGGACCTAATTTAGCCATGAAGCCCTGCTCAGCAAGACAGTAAAAAACTATTTTAGCTAGTAGAGAACTATTAATTCATCTAGTAGGGCCTCTTAGTTTGTGAATGGGGAAAAAAAAAAGGAAAAAGAAAAAAAAGTTTCATTTTTTACTCTGCTTAAGGAAATTATATCTTCTAGGAGATAGACTCACAAGCAACCTTTCAAGTATCTTGGAATAAATAAATAAATGAATCACCTACATTTCTTCCTCCTCACAGGTGATTCCCTCTGCATGAAATGCATATGTACCTATTGATCAGAAAGAGTGGCCACAATGCAAAAGTCAAATTGCTCGGAACTATTCATGGTTAGAATATGGGTAACTTTATTAAGTACCTTTTTATTCTAAATTAAGCAAAATTAGTATAACATTTCATGAAAATACTAGGTGAAAACTAAAATTGAAGAGATAGTACACTTCAGGGCTTAAAAAAACCAAACCAAAACAAAAAAGCTATGTGCCCTAATTTTAAACCACACAATACTGTTGTGAGTGGACATATTAGAATAGGGTATGTCACATTTGCTTCTGTTGCATCCCTCTTTTTTCAGACAATAAATATCTTATTTATCTATCAATGTGAAACAGCTCTAACAGCAAAGAATTCCCAAAATTTACTGAAGCCTGAAGGTTATGGCACTGTTGAGAAGGCCTCAGCCATTGTCAGAGGAAGGCCTGGGCAGAGTGTTCTCATTCTCTCCAAACCATTTATTTGTGTTAAGATCCTCAGGAATATAACACTATGCTAGCCCCATTCTCTGGTAACTCTTAAGGATATTCCTCATACAACAGCACTTTCCTAAGCCCTTGTAATTGCCCTGGAAAATACTGAAACATACAAACATACATGGTATTATAAGGGTGTAATAATGTAATTTGAGATGGAGGAAGCATTTTCAGAATAATCACAATTGTTTAGTGGGGCTTTCAGTTTTGTGTACAATATCTGCAACATTTTGCATTTGGGAACTCTTAGGAGTTTAACAAATGGTAGATATTGTAGTGAGGAAAACAAATATCTCACAATGTATTACAACTCAACAGATAACTAGTAACAGTATTGCTCACATGCTGTTTCAAAGCACAGTGCTATCCTAGTAAACCTATCCACGTGCATTTTTTTGCATCAGTTTGTTTTTGCTAAGGAACGTAGTCTAGATATTTCCAGGAGCTTAATATCAGTTTGTTTGCCAAATAAGATCCCATATTTCTTGGTTATGTTTATGAGAACACATTTTCACATTAAATTGGAAACAAATGAGTCTGTTGCCATTCCTCTCTGGAGCACACATATTCCTGATGCACAGATTTAACATAGGCTTAAGGGAAGAATGATTTGTGAGAGTCTCTTGTTAAAATATTGGCAGCACATCACTGAGGATTTCCTCCAGCAAAGGAAAGAGATTATACCTCTGTGAGCTGAATGCAAAACTACATGGGGTTTCTTTGTGTTTGTTTGCAAAATGACATACACAAACAGCAAGGAAAACGTAATTAGAAATAGTCAAACTGGTTAATGACAAAATAAGGAAAAATCCCAAAGTCAGGATATTTGCTTTGCAGCAAGAAAATGTCAGTAAAGCATAAACAAACTTCTCACACAAACTAGAAAGGTGCTTCAATTTCTGCATACTTATATCAGACTCAAAAGAAAGATTAAACATTACTGGTTAAAATCACATGCAGATAAATTCTGATGTTTATTAGTGGCCAATTAAGTCACTTAAACTTAAGCAACTAGCACCATTTCAGATGATCTAAGGTTCTCACCTGTCTTCTATCAGCCTCCCTGGCAGCATAAAGGCAAGCACGAATTTACAGAAATACTGTCTCAAGTTTGTCCCAAGTAAATGTCTGAAATACCCTAAGCATACCAAATAGTACCAAAACTATGCTTAGGCAATGATGTCCTTAATTTCTGTATTCTGATTTGTACCTGCAGTGCTGAATTGTCTGTTTTAATCTCTTCTCAGACTATTAATGAAAAAAGAAAAAACCTGACTAATGGAAACTGCACAGGAAAACTTTAAGTACAACCTTGTAGTTATATGTGCCCATGAAATTTGTGTAATATCAATAAAAGTATCTACAGTTTATAAATAGCAGTTTAGAATGTCTGTTAAGGTCCTTTAATGATCAGCTTTAATATAGCTGAGGTTTTTGGTCTTTTATTTTTGCATCTGCAGTCTTACAAAACTGTTTTTTCCACTATGTTTTTTAGTAGTGGACGGGACACTTAGTGTCCCCAGGACACTTAGTCAGAAATGTACAGAAAAAACCATGAAATTAATATTATCTATTAAAAGATATGCATGCAAATATGTCCTGTGCTACCACTAAAGATCCACCTGGGTACTTAAAGAAGTACAGGAAAGAAAGAGACAAAATAAAACTGAAAAATATACACGACTATAAAATAAATATTGAAAATTATTGGCTTAACTAGTATGTTTTTTATACAAGTATTAAAACTAGCAGAAGAAGCAGGCCAAGTGTATACTGCTGCATATTGCTAGATGTGGGGATATCCAATTTGGTACTCTGGTCTCAGTGCTCCTGATGTGTGTGATACCTACAAGTTTTCTTACACTTGCATTCTCCTCTGGCACATGCCAACCTAGTCTTTTGTTGGATTTAATCTTCACTAAAAAACTTTTCTGACGTCTGAGTTCAAACATAAAAGCCAAGGCACCTTGGTCCATAGTGTGAGTGCCCCTGTATGGTGTTAAAAAGCTGGAGTATACTTTTAAGTATTTAAACACCACAAGCTTTTATGGTCCACAGAGTATTTATCTAAGTGTAGGCTTGATGGTCACATTGATGTAAATTGTCACTGTTCTGCAGAATTCAAGCAGCTCTGACTACAAAGGATGCCATTCTTTGTTTCTCTTAATATTCATCCATAAGTAGTCTAAAAGAACACACTCACAGCAGGTAACATGGCTTTGCTTAACATCGTCCCTTCATACAGCACAATCCATTCATAAGCAGATACTATTAAGTAATAGTCACTATAGGGATTGTTTACAGCTGTTTACAGCTGCTTACAGCTGCTTTGCCCACTTTTAGATTAAAATATAATGTTAATGGGATAGAAGAATGATCTCTAGAGTGAATTATTACGAAAGGAAAACATATTGAGATTTACAGTATACAAGTCTCAAGCTTTGCAATATCTCAACTGTTAGCATCCCATTTTGTTCACAATTACTTCATAACTGTGGACATACACAGCTTTTTAGCCTTGTTTTTATGCCTTAAAAATCTGTTTTTATCACTAAAAGCCCCTTTATTATGAAGTAAAAAAAAAAAAGAGATTCTTAGTTTTGCTGAATATGATTTTTCTGACACAAGCTCTAATACCCAAAGGCCTGTAAGATGGGAATATGAAAGCAGGCTGCAACAGATCTACTTAAGAGACAAAAGCAAATAAAAAGATTCTACAGTTTGTCTGCGCAGTGTAACTGTTGTTATTGCTAAGTATGAACCCTACAGGAGCTATTTCACGCAGGGGACTGGAAATAGCATACAGGCATTTTTACATCTAGGTCATTGTTTCAAGTCTAGCTCAGATTAATAATGTCCAAAACGTATTATATCTGGAAGGATCTGTGCCAAACAATTTGACAATTCAAGAGATATCCTAATGGACTTCAAACTCTCAACTTTGTATCAAATAAAAGCTTAGTTGCAAGGCCAACCATGCAGGTGGTAGGTTCACAAACTACAGGCTTGTCAGTCTCACCTAGTCCCTGGGAAGGTGTTGAAGCAGCTAAACCTAAAAACCATTTCCAGGCACATAAACAAGACAACAATCATCAGGAGGATGTAGGAATCAGCAAGGATTCGCCAAGAGAAACTCATACTTGACCAACTTGGTGAACTTCTATGATTAAATGAATGTCCAGGTAGATGAGGGGACAGCCGTAGATATTGTCTACCTGGACTTGTAAGATCCTCATAGACAAGCTGATGAAGTATGGGCTGGATGAGCAGATAGTGAGATGGATTGAAAACTGGCTGAATGGACAGACCCAGAAGGTGGTGATCAGTAGTGTAAAGTCTAGTTAGAGGCCAGTGACTAGTGGTGTACCCCCAGGGGTAAATACTGGGTCCAGTCCTGTTTAACATCTTCTTTAATGGTCTGGATGATGGGGCAGATTTCACCCTCAGCAAGTTTGCTAAGGCCACCAAACTGGGAGGATCCATTGACACACCAGGGGGTCATGCAACAATCCAGAGGGATCCTGACAGGCTGGAAAAACAGGCTGATGGAAACCTCATGAAGTTCAACAAGGAGCAGTGAAAAGTCCTGCACCAGAGGAGGAACAACCACAGGCACCAGTATATGCTGGGGGCCACCAAGCTGGAAAGCAGCTTGGCGGAGAAGGACCTGGGGGTTGTGGTGGACACCAATTTGAACAGGAACCAGCCATGAGCCTTTGCTGCAAAGGAGGTTAATGATGTCCTGGGCTGCATTAGGCAACACATTGCCAGCAGGTCGAAGGAGGTGATCCTTCCCCTCTACTCAGCCCTGGTGAGGTCAGACCTGGAGTTCTGTGTCCAGTTCTTGACTACTCAGCACAAGAGAAACATGGACATACTGGAAATTCCAGCAAAGGGCCACAAGGATGATGAAGGGACTGGAGGATCTCTCCTACAAAGAAAGGCTGTGAGACCTGGGACTGTTCAGCCTGGAGAAGAGAAGGCTCCGCGAGGATCTTATTATTATAGAGAAATACCTGAAGGGAGAGTGTAAAGAGGATGGGGCCAAGCTCTTTCCAGTGGTGCCCAGTGACAAAGCAAGACATAATGGGTACAACCAGAAACAAGGGAGGTTTCATCTGAACATCAGGAAATACTTTTTTACTCTGAGGGTGACTAAGCACTGGCACAAGTTGCTCAGGTATGTTATGGAATCTCCCTCCTTGGAGATACTTAAGAGCTGTCTGGACGTGGTCCTAGGCAACTGGCTTTAGGTGGCTTTGCTTGATCAGGGTGGTTGGACCAGATGACCTTTGTCATTCTGTACTCAATTTGAGGACCAAATGACAGGATAATAGGAGTGGGATCCAGTTTGCCTGTATTTAAGTCTTCACAGAGAAGTTATATGCATGTGAGATGCATGTGGTGATCCAGTGTTTATTAAGCTAAGTAGCTTTCTAGACTCCACTGACTTTAACAATTAGGGACAGGAATCAGCTGCTGAAGCACAGACATCTAGTGCTATTTTCCACAATGTAAGTAACCCCATTGACATCCATCTGCTGGTCCAGAAGTCTGCAAGTGTCCTGTAGTTCTTGTGTCACATTTGACAGGTCCATGCTGATGTCCTGAATACTGTTAGAAGAGTAAAATGGCATGAGACACGAATGTGTGAACAATTCAATACAGCCCCTTTTTTCCATCAACTGTAATGGGAGTTTTGACACCTACACACAGACATGTAACAGCCAAATGCCTACAGTCTGGAGCTTCATCCTGTCGTATGTGTGACAGTAAGGCTTGAAGCAGTACTCAAATATATATGACAAATATATTCATAACTGATTTCCTTATATGAGAATTGCAGGTACTTGCATGTATCTAAATTATTCAGATAAAATAGACATTGGGGGAGGGAAAACCAAAGTTTAAAATGCTATTGATTTATTGTCACGATTGATTTATTGACACTATTGATTTATCTGATGAAACTGACTGAAGTTAGTACCCGAATGAAGTTTATCAAAGTAAAAATGTCTACAAACAGCTAAGAACATCAGTTTCAAAGTGTTATGTAGATTTTAATGGGTGTTGCTCTTAACAGGTTAATAGAAAGGAGAAAGTCATCCAGTGCATACCTGAAAAAAGCAGACAGGAAGGTGGAAAAACTTAAAAACTAGCTCAGGCTTAGGACCTTGCTTATAATACTGAGAAGAATACTCATCCCCACTAGCAGAACTGTAAAGTGACTGTACAAATCTAGAAAATCCGACCTTCCTTGTTCTGCGTTCACTTATACTTTAAACAGAATGATGTGTCTCTCCTCCCAGTACAGGTCAGCAGCTCTGTAAGGGGCAGGGAGCATTAGAGGCTCCTCATGGGGTCTGGTGGGGCAAGGCCCATCCCACTGACCCAGTCAGGGAGCAGGGCAGTCCCAGAGACCATGTTCACGTTCAACCAAGAGTCCAGATCATCAGGTACTGGCGGCCCCAGGCGAGCTGAAAAGGGGTATTGGGTGTTGGGAAGGATTGGAGTGAGATCCCAGGCTAGGCTGGTTGGGTCCAGTAAGGCCTGTTAGTGCCCTGAGTAGGTCCGTGATAGCCTTTGCCTTTACCCTGAACACCTTGTAAGTAGGTGAGTTGTATGTAAATCTACATACTTTGAGTCATATGTAAATCTAATTTTTAACTACCTGGTGCTTATAGGTTTCTTTTGCCTATTAGGAGGTCATCAGCCCGTAATATTACCTTACAGCATGAAGAAGTATTATTCTCCACTTTCCAAAGAAAAACAGAGCTCGTTAAAAGCATACACTGTCTAATACAGCCAAATAGCACACTTTTCCAAGATGGGTTTCCATTCCTCCTTTTGGATTCTCCTCATCTTCCCAAAACTTAAAATAGCCAATAGCATTTGGTTTAGATTGATGAATTTCAGGATCTGAGGAAAAATAATGAAGCACTGGTAAAGATCAAAGTTACTTGCCGCTGTCATTTATTCATGATCTCCTTGGAGTACCTACAGTTAGGTCTAAGTCTTTGGACATAATTTTTCCTGATGAAACAAATGCTTTCCATCTAGACCAAGATACAAAACTTCAGTCCTCTTACAACTGCTTTAGTCACTTTTTATAGCCTAATATTTGTAATACACATACAGATATGCTGTTTGCTTCTCAGAGTTAATCGGTGACCAGCCAACTTCCCAAATAACACAGACATTGTTTGGGATATAACACAATCAAAAAAAAAAAAAAAAATAGCCTAAAGCAATAATTAGCTTTTGCATATATTTTAGAGTTAATACCTATTTACCATGTAGGAAATTGGCAGATTAAGTTCACAAGTCACTTAATAGATCTAGAATGATGGTCTATGTAAGTCCTTAGCTGTGTCTTTAGATTTTCTTCCTGTCTTTCTCAATTTTTGAATCAGGTGAAAATAGTCTTCTTTTTCAGTAATCAGTAAAAAGATGCATGCTGTTTTACCAGTGGTAGAATTTGCATCAAGTCCCCTTTTTCACATCACTGAAACTCTAGTTTTGTTTCCAGTGCTTAGTCAGGAATGCAGTAACTAACATCCCCTGGAAAACATCTGTATCATACTGTATAATTCAGTATATCCCAATGCTGTATTTCTCAAATGTTCCGTGTGTCCAGAGCATCCATTGAACCTGACTACAACAGTCCATAAATATTCTATGCTTTCAGAGTATAACATCTGGCACACTTGTTATTAGCCTTTCACTCCACATTTTATTTATATTATAATTTCGCTAATGGCTTTTCAGTTCAGACACGATGCCCTGTGTCAAAGTACACCTTATTAGTATTCGCGAACTACAGACTGATGCAATAATCGTGTCAAAGACTTGCTTATCATCATCTCTATAATACTGAGGACCATAACAGATATTACAATTGTCTCAGTGTTCTGTATTATTAATGTTAACAGCTGCAAGTGTTACATGTTGCGGTAGTCTAAGATGAGACTTACCATATTTTGACATATGACTAGTTAACCTAAGTTCAGAATTGGCACATTTCTTATAAAAAGTGCTAAACTACTGTTCGCAGTTAGAAAAGGGAAAATTAGATTTCTTTTAACTCCATCTGGTACATACTGAGATACCAAATTTTTAATAAAACACTGGATCTGCCTAAGTGTTTCTATAAAGTAGAAAGTGAAAAAAATTCTGGGAAAAAAGAAGAAGTAATGAATTATATACTGTGATAATTGCAAAAACAGAACAGAGAAGACATCAGGAAGACACAGAAATAATATTAAATGATGGTATTGCAATAACATAATGTGTTTTATTGGAAGTATGTCTGATGATTCTCACAACTAGAATTCCAAGATATTATAGAGAGCACTGTGTATATACAGCAAAAGTTAACTGGAGGCAGAATTCTTATTGGGATTTTAAATAGCCCAACATTGTTGAGCAGATGTAATTTACCCCATACGTAAAAGAAAAAGGTAAAAGAAAAAAAAAAAGAAAACCAAAACAAAACCAACCAAAAATAGGTGCCTAGTTCCTTTAAGCCATTTGGAAACGGCAGACCTACATATCAGAGAACTACACAAATCCTTACTAACAAATGTAATGGTTCAGTTTTTAGGTAAAGTTGCAAGGAATTAAAAACAAAGAAGAAATGACAGATGGCATATGACTAGAGACCTGCAGGAATAAACATTTCCTGGACCAAATCTCAAGGTACTCAGAATCACAAGATACCATTTATAGAAGGATTATCTCTCAGAAACCAAAGACAGCCAACCATGCACCAAATAGAGGAGAAGCCAGCCTTGACCTACTTGCAAATAGAGAGGAATTGATTGAAAATGTGAGAAAGATATTGAAATGTGAAACCAGCCACAATGAGCTAGGTGAATCTAGAGAAATAATTAATGAGTTCACATAGCACAATGGTAGAAGGGTGCTGGATTTTAAGAAAGAAAATTAGGCTCAAATCCACAACAACTGGGGAGCCAGGCAAATTTCTGGACAGGTTCCCAGAACAGTGAAGGTGAGAGAAGCTTCCCAGGACAATTCACATTAAGTCACTGGAGCCACTAAGTGAGAAACTCCCGTAGATGATCTGCATGAGTTTATGCAGTTTGCAGTGTCCATGGTCCCACTTATCCACTGCACCCTATTGCTCCTTTTCCTGCCCAGCTCCTCTTCATATTCGGTGTCCCTCCCATACATCTGTGTAGCAGAACCACATAGATCCCAATGCCAAGTGTTTAATTAGAATGTATAACAAAGTAATAATTTGGGCCTCACCATGCAGGGAGCAGCAAACAGAGAGAAACAGTAAGCCTAGGTTTACCGAATTTAAACTCCTTTAAAGAGTGAAGTTTTCTAAGATAAAAGAATTCTGAACTATAATGCAATTATTTTGTGAATGGCTGTGGATGTGATGTATATGGAAGCTAGTAAAATGTTTGACAAAAGAATGAACTCTTGCTTCCAAAATCCTTTTGAATGAATGAAATAGGAATTTCATTGTTTGCACTGTAAAATGAATAAAAGTGTAAATTTAGAGAGCGTCTACCCTACTCTGACTCTTTTTTACAGAGGAAAGGGTCAGCAGAAACACTACAGTTCAGAAGAGACTGTTGTTTTTTCAGTCACTCTCCTCTTTGTCTTCTTCTGATTGCTTGTTGCACACATCTCCTGAATAATGGTTTGCACTGCTGAGATAAGATCTGTAAGTTTAGCTTTATATCACTCCCCAGTCTCTCAGGTATCGTGACTCTTAACTGGGGATTCCGGACCCTCCAGAACTGGGCAATACTCTTGCTTTGGACCATGAATTTTGAAATCATTGTTAACATTAGATCAACACCGTAACATGCATGAAGACTTACTAACATTTACTACTTTTCAAATCTTAATGAGGTGATTATGTTCAAAGACAAATATTGGGAGGGTGGAATAGACTATGCCTGACTGCCTGTGTTTTAGTTCAGTTCCAAGCACCTTTTCTATTTAGTTCAGCTGAAAAGTTGACTTGATAAAGTGTGTCTTATTTTGGGTTTGCTCTTTCAGCTAGGATACGGTCCCAAAACGAGACTTGTCCTCAGGCTTTCCTTCTCTGAAAAAGATGCTGGTCAGAGGACAGGTTTGTTCTTATGTACTTCTTTTCTCCTGAGGTTACAGTCATGCACGTACCTTCCTCCAAGGGTTTCTTGTAATCCATGAACTCGATACATGATGACAATACTAGCTTTTAATACTTCTCTCAGAGAATGGTTAACATGCCAAGGTATATTAGAAACACTGATGTCTTGTGGGTCTTACTAGACCCTCTTGTTTCCTGGAAAGTAGCAAACATTCTATTTATGAAGGTTGAAAACAATGGTTAGGCAAGTGGTTGCACAGTAGCCCTGAGTAAAAACATAGTTTTCCCAACAAATGAAATCCTTTAGTTTTGTAGAGAAGGCTTATGCATAATTCTTTATAACATATAAGTTGAAAACCACATCTCAAAGAATAAAAAAAAAAAAAAAAAAAAAGGTT
>VYZM01011084.1:106320-152258 GCA_013398915.1 Dromas ardeola | reverse complement strand
TTCTACATTTACAGCCAGGCTGTATTGTTTATAACGTTGTTGCGCGTTTTGTATATGTAACGATACTAATTGCATAATAACTGCATAATATCTAGTTTTATTTTTTTATATATATGTATATATATATATATAAATAAATAAATAACTGCACTGTTTAAGTAGCTAGTCGCTTTGGTTTCTCACTTAACGTGACCAAGGACTCGAGAGTGGCTGTGCTAGTTCATGAGCATGACTAGACTGAAGGTGCAGTCCACTATAAGTGTATCCAAATTGCAACAGTTTAATACATGTTAACCGCGACTGGACTGATAGTGGCGAATTGGGCATCACTCAGAATTTAAACCTAGCTGCACCTACCCTCCCACCTGGGTGAGGAGTGTTAGAATGCAAGGGGATTTATTTTCTGCCAAAACCGCTTTGCCCCTTTTGTGCAACAAAATTACATGACTATCCACCATCTGGTTGTATCTGACTCGCCAGACCAGGGGATCAGAAAGGGCACTTTCCCATCTACTTGATCGAGTTCAAGAGTTTCTATTACATGCTTCATTATAGCAGTTGACCACTACTCAGCATTTGTTGACACATCTTGATAAATGCATGTACCAAAGATTTAATATAACTTTTGCTCAAACTGAATCTGGAAGCTCATTCTTGCAAAATTAGTGATGCTGACACCTCTCAATATTAACTTTACAACAATTACTTGGTGTCTTCAGAAGTCTTATAGTGCCATGAAAAAGGAATGAGATTACTTTGACTGGGCAACCTGAATGGCAAAGGATGTTCCTGTAACAGAAGAATAACTGTCAGAATGACAGAAAAGCCCAGTAGAATCATGTGTTAGATGGGTGGAGACACCTCAGTTCCAAAATTACTGGTTATCCTAACAGAATTCTTCCTCAGGCACTCAATAATGGTCTTTGAAACTTTGCTTCACAGAATTGTATGAATCAGAAATCCATGTATTCAATGCCATAATATTTTGCTAATTGTAGGGCAAAGATGGCTATAGAAATGACGTATCACATTTTGTTTTTCCAGAAAGTTAGTATGTTCACACTAGACTAAAACTAAACAAAATACAGTTAAACACATTTTAGTTCCTCTGTAGGTGAAACAAAGTCTTCAGCAAGAATGAAAACAGAAGGTATATGCTTTTGATTCTTTAAGATAATGAGTACATTTAATACCCATGGGCATGGGTGAGACTACAGATCATGTAACAGCTTACACTAAGTTTCAAAATGTACATTGCAAAATAGTGTTCTTCACATTACCTCACCATCTATCTAAATGGGAAAGCTCATTGTTATCTTAAACTTTCTAGAGGAAACAATTTCTTCCCTTTATGGTCTAATTTTACTTGTTTCCTCTCCATACACTGGAGATGAAAACAAATAATTTAAATTAACAAACTGACAATAAAAAAGGCCTGTTCTGAATGCTGCCCGCAGGTCTTTAAAATGATGAAAGCACTTTGCATTGTAAGATTGCTCTAGTCTCTGAACATGAATCCCAGTTTGAAAGGTTGAAAATCTCCCTGAAGTCTGAAGCACTTAAATAATTTAGATTAAATTTAAATTGTGTTACACTTTACAAGCCCAGAACCATAGTCACATCTTTACTGGGAAGCTTATAAAAATTTGAAATGCTCCAATAATTTTAAATCTTGTAGAAGCCTAGTACCTTCCAAATTAAAGTGCTAATAAAAAAATTAACACTGAAATTTAAATCTCTACGTGCAGTGTAGAATGATTTAAAATTATTGAAGCCTTTCAATTTTTTATGAGGTCTCTATGTAGAAATGAATCAAACGGCATTTTTAGTACAATGGAAATAAGTTAGAAAAGAAAACAAAGAGAAACTGTCATCAACATAGCGGTGTAGTATGAGTACCTTTCCAAGATGCTAAAGAAAAGAGAGTTGAAAGAACGACTGCATACTGAAAAATGAAGCAGGTACAGTTTTCTGTTTAAAACATTTTAGTAGGACTCAGGAGATATTAATTTCATGTTCTGATTTTGTGCAAACTGTTTAATTTCTCTGAATCTCTATTTCTTCCTTTCTTATTTAGATAGTAAATTCATTGGGGCAAGAACTTTCTTTTTTTGTGACTGTTATTCATCTGACTAAATGCAGATATCTACCATCATCCATATCTAAGCTAGTTATTCCAGTACTGCTTCATAGTCAGTGGAGAGAAATACATTCTTTTTAAGGATTGTTCATATAATTGTAAACTCCTACAATAAGGTACAGATAGGAATCACTGCCTGAAGAAGCCCATTAGTCTCCATCAACAGTAAGAGGAGCCTAAATTCACTAGCTTAGGTATCAATTGCAGTATCTAAAGCTGCGGGAAATGAAGCCAACTTGTTATTATCTTGTCTAATTCTTAAGACTTCCAGGTATTCCTGAAACACCTATTATTAATAGCTATAAAAATTTCAAATAGATAATATTAAACCATCTGAAATTACAAGTGTTAGGCAGTGACTAACTTTAGAAACAGTGAATATGCAAAGACCTCTCAGTAAGATGTTCACAGATATGTTCCTGCAGTGAAAAGAAGAAAGAAAATACATGGGTCATCTGCATCTAATGAGATGGCTTTTTTCTTTCCATAATGTTCACAGTAAAGAGAACTAAAGAAAGAAACATATCAGGTATTTGATGCACTTTACCTGTAAGTATGAATAATTTTCTTACAGAACTAAGTATAGAAGAACCTGAAGAAAATCCAGCCATTTCCAATGACCTGATTCAATCTGAGTTTTAGTGATAGACTGAGATTACTTTATTGGATGATAAAATCCTTCTGACAACTGAAGCAGGCTGCAATGCAGAGAACCATAAGTTTTCACTAAGCTGGTGCAAATGTCTGATACATGTGCAGAAAGAATATTGCATGAGACCTGCAAAAACATATTCCAGCTTCTTGTTCCTTTCCGCAGAAAATCCAATCTCCTCACATTGATCTACAGTGGTCTGTATACAGTTTTGCTTCTGGCCATCTGAGGGACTAGTTTCTGGTTACTTTATTACAGATTCATCCAACAATAGCTGTAGCACTTTTGCTAGTTGTTGCTAGGTTTAAATGTCTAGGGGCTGAATTTTCAAGTGGTGGTGTTTTTTTTCCTGTCAACAACTTAGGTGTGTCAGTTACTGTAAGTGTGACTTTATACTGCTTGCAGAGTAAAGCTAATTTTTAAATATGTTTGAGTACTGAGAACTGTTATTATTCTCTTGTCTTTATATTGAAAATTATGTATAGATATCTGAATGTATTTGAGGTGAAAACAAGCAAAGAAACAAAAAGACTTATGAAAGAAATTTATAATTAACCCCATACACAATGATCTTATGCATGAGGGACACGGGGAGTGGGTAAATTACATTTTGCCAGACTAGCAGTAGGGGAAATGCATTTTCTCTCAGCTATTACCATTTCTTCCTTTCTAATGAAGATTAAAATGTCTAAGGACAGAAGCCAAAAAATTTACACGAAAAGTTTGTTCATTGAAAGGGAGCACCTATGATCTCTGATCTGGAGCACCTATGCTATGAGGACAGGCTGAGAGAGTTGGGGTTGTTCAGCCTGGAGAAGAGAAGGCTCCGAGGAGACCTTATAGCAGCCTTCCAGTACCTGAAGGGGGCCTACAGGAAGGATGGGGAGGGCCTCTTTATCAGGGACTGTAACGATAGGACACGGGGTAACCGCCTCAAACTGAAAGAGGGTAGATTTAGATTGGATCCCAGGAAGAAATTCTTTACTCTGAGGGTGGTGAGGCACTGGAACAGATTGCCCAGAGAGGCTGTCAATGCCCCATCCCTGGAAGTGTTCAAGATCAGGCTGGATGGGGCTTTGAGCAGCCTGGTCTAGTGGGAGGTGTCCCTGCCCATGGCAGGGGGGTTGGAACTAGATGATCTTTAAGGTCCTTTCCAATCCGAACCATTCTGTGATTCTGTGATTCTGCAAAATGATAATTTCTAAAATTTTTTAAAGAAGACAATGTGTGATTTTTTTTCCCCTATAAACTTAGTAATAGAATTCAAAAGTTAAGTATTACAAACACAAGTTCTTGATATAAAGAATACTTACCGGACAAAATACTGAAAATGCAACAACTGAAAATGCAGAAAGAGGGTTTGAAAGTTGTTGCTTCACATATGTCCTTATAATGGAAGAATACTAGCACAGGATTCAACAGAGACAGAGCCAATTGTCTATAATTTTTGTCAAGTAGTGGAATGCTTGACTGCCAGAAGAGTCTCAATATCTATTCTTGAATTTTTTTTTTTTTTCTACTTTCTATGAATTGATTATCTATGTGGGTGCACCAGGAAGTGTATGATTTTGGCTTAGTAGGTCTACCTATGTCAAATTTTTTTTGACTAATTTGGTATTGAGAAAGGAAATTACTTTCTTCCTAACATGTTGGATGCCCTACCTGTGTTCTTATTTTTTAGTAGTTACAGATGGCCTGAAAAATGAATGCGTCACAATACCATTTAGTTTATTCCATCGCTGTGTATCCAGCTGAGAGGTCAGAGATGCTCATTTAGATCCTCTGAGCCTGCTGCAACTTAAGTGAGTAGTAAATGACTGTGTAAGAAAAGAGTGGAAGTACTGTCTTCATCTCTGTTGAAATAATTCATATTCAGAAAATACTGTCTGAGAAACTTTGAACCAAGTTTGCAGGTGCTTAAATGTAAGGCAACCGTAAGATGCCCTTTCACAACAGAACTTTATCATCCTGGAACCAGATCCACAGAGGTACAAAGTTGTGTAATTCTTCATATCCTATCGCTTGCACAGAGGAATTAAACATCTCAATGCCATTGTTGATAGATGGCCTTAGATAATGATCACAGGGATAGAACACCTCTCCTATGAACACAGGCTGAGAGAGTTGGGGTTGTTCAGCCTGGAGAAGAGAAGGCTCTGGGGAGACCTTATTGCAGCCTTAGAGTACTTAAAGGGGGTTTATACGAAAGATGAGGGCAGACTTTTGACTAGTGCCTGTTGTGATAGGACCAAGGGGTAGTGGTTTTAAAGTAAAAAAGGGTAGATTTAGACTAGATAGAAGGAAGAAATTTTTTACAATGAGAATGGTAAAGCACTGGCCAGAGAGGTGGTAGATGCCCCATCCCTCGAAACATTCAAGGTCAGGTTGGATGGGGCTCTGGGCAACCTGATCTAGTTGAAGATGTTCCTGCTTATTGCAGAGGGGTTGGACTAAATGACCTTTAAAGGTCCCTTCCAAACCAAACTATTCTATGATTATGCCATTGGCATCTGTGGAATAAGACAGTTATGAACTGCAAAGAAGCTACTCAGAATTAATCTAAGAATTTACCTTCTGTTCTTACATATATAACAGCACAGTTAGAAATATGATGCATCCAGGATTTTTCATTGCTCTAACCTTTAGTGTGTGTTAGCCCCATAGGCTAATCTGAGTCACTTCCCACCAGGTTAGTCTAACCAAGACAGGTTACTAAAGAAGTCACACAGCACATGGAGAAGCTTTAACAAAATTTATCATTTGTCTTTGTGTTACATATTCTTATGTTGTACTTTTTATATGTCTTTTTACAGAGTGAATGAATGGCTCCTGGTGGGCTATGAGGGAATATGTCTCATATTTAAAGGAAATCAAAAGAACTCTTGTGAGTTTTGAATTGATGTGACCATTACACTGGCAGACTGACGTACAGTGTAGAGATCCTTCAGTTAGCTTGAACCTAAGAAGGGATAAAGAAAATTTTAATTGGCTCCCTTATTGATGACTTACAATTGCTGGCAGTTCATTTCTGTTTTGTAATTCAGAATGATGAATGTATGTTTTTTCCTTAAATAGAACTTCTCATCAAAGGAAGTTTATTTTGTGTTGTTATTGTTGTTATTATTATTATTATAAGCTTACTTGGAAAGTCCAATCCAAGTGGCAGCCACATTTGAGCCTCTAATTCAGGGTTGGGCAATTAGCCAACATAAAAGTGTATCTGTATTTCCATGAAAACTTTTAGTATATTGATAGATTACAAAAGAGACAAAGCTGACTTCCAGTATTATAGTTGTAAAATAGAGATAAAATATTCCCTATTTTGACAATAGAAACTTTGTGATCATAAATATAAGAAATATTGAGATTATGTATTGTTCCTGTTAAGGGATCTTATAAATGGCCACCACCTTCAGCAGCTCCAGAATATGGGGATTTTTCCTGCCTGGACACTGGAGACCAGACGAATGTGCCTGAGGGTGTCTGTTCCTGGATGTCAAAGGCAGCTGCGTGTTTCCCACATGCACCACACATGCACAGACATGCACACACACAGAGGACACTGACACAGCTGGTCACACAGCCGGCCACAGACAAGGCACTGTCTCCATCAGCACCCGCATTCAGGACTCAGACCAGACACAGGCACAGACAGCCACGACCCCCCCTTCTCCTGGGCTGGCAGAGACAGAAGGTCACTGGTGCAGCGCACGCACCACACTCCCCAGGTTCACAAACACATGCACATTCCCAGATCCCCTGAGCACCAGCACAGTCCCTCTGCTCCCCCCCAGCACCCCTGCCCAGATCCTAGCCCCCCTTACTCACCCCGCAGGTCCCCAACTTGCCGGCTAGTCCAGCTGGGTTCTCAATGCACACACGCAGCACTCACACACTCCTCCCACAAGCACCTCACACTCGTGGGTCCCCCTGAATAGCAGCATGGACTGCCCACACACCTGACAGCCCTGCCTGGACTCGGAGCCTTCCAATCCCTTGTTGGTCCAGCTTGAAGTTTGCCAGTGAATCCACATGCACACACCACGCACATCCAGTTTGGGGAAGATATAAGCAGTCACCCTCCCCAAAGAGCTGGAATGGGGCAGTGACCCACCATCACAGCACAGCAACCGGCATTGGATTACATGTGATCAGGCCCTTTTATACTCCTTTCTCTTTATTCCCTGCTTTTTTCCTCCCTGACTCCCCTCCCTCAAAAAATTTTTGCATAGTCCCAAAGGCTGGGGACTTTGAGAGACCTTTGAATGTCCCGTATCTTCATGGTCTTGTTTCCCACCTCTTAGCACTTAGAAAGCCCAGGTTGTCTCTGTTCAAAGCTGTTCCTGGAGTTCTTAATGGCCTTTCAATTACTAACTCAAGACTTTTGGTCTTTGCCCTTGTCTCCCTTGTCTGTCAGGTTTGTGTCTCTCTGTTCTTGCTTCCTCCTTTACTTATTATCCCCTTTTATATTGAAAAGGTCCTTGATCAGATAATCTTAATGAAGCAGACCTCTCACCCTCCACATACCCTTACAGTTACCATAGAAATAGGGATCATAAAACCAGCCATACCCGATGTAATACATGTTTTATCATTCTTCTTTCAATTTATTACACAAATAATTTCAGGAAAAAAATACATCTATAATTGGAAAATTAAGGTGCTACTTTTAGCTGGTTTTTTTTGTTTGGTTGGTTGTGGGTTTTTTTCAAGTTTTTTATGAGATTTGGCTTTTGAGATTACAAGGCTACAGATTAGGCATGGTCTTTAACAAACTTGTTAAAGCAGATCAATAGAACATCAGGGAATGAATCAGCACATCCAGAATGTTACACAGTGTTACAAACAAAGAAGTTCAAGCAACCATTTTTACATGCATTTGAACTGTAGCAAAAAGGACCCTGCAAGCAGAGAACCTCTTATTTGCTGTCACAGCAGGATTTACCAGGCATTTGCTGACGGTGACAATTTATCAACTGACTAATAGGTTGCATAATTATGATCAGATAAAGCTCATATGTGTCCTATTAAATGCAGTTTTTTTCTTGGCATAGATAAGGAAGGTAGTTAAAAGGAGAGGTGCTGGGTTTTTTCCAAATATTTTTTTATAAACTTATATCCAAGAAAATATAATATTGAATGCATCCAACAATTTTTTTGAGTAGGAATAGAAACCATTGATCTTCCTTTACACTTGCAAGTCCTTAACGTGTTAGGCTAGAGAAACATTTTCAGTCTGAGACTCTCTCACTCATTTTTTAGCCCAAATAATCTTTTTAATAATGGCATAATAAAGGAAGTTACTTCAGCACAAGGGTCTGATACACCATGACTTCAGAATCACTTTTACTTGCAGAGTTAAGTGTTGTCCTTTGATATATACCAAAATTAAGTAGGATTTATAAAATCAGACTTAGTAAAACTGTCTGCATAATTTAAGTATTTATGTTCAAGAAGAAGACAAAGTCCTTTGAAGGCCTTTAGAAGGTGAATCTGCCAACTTAAATTTAACTGAAGGGCAGAAAATTACCATCTGGATACCTCAGTTCTCTCCTGCATTGTGGGTGATTTAACTCTGAATTTAAAATATTTTTTATCAATTAATTTGCTTTGCAGATAAAATGATTAATACTGTTACATTTTGCGAGTAACTTGGTCCATATATAACATACTTATGCTCAAAGTTGGTACCAGATGTAGTGTAAAGTGGCAAATTGGACAAGTTAGTGCAGTCTTACAGAACACAGGACACATTCCAAACAAACAAACAAAAAAAAGTCGGGATGCAGGTATTCACAGAAGTGGAAAAATGTATGAAGTAGGGGAATTTTAATTAAAAAAAAAAAGGTACGTATGTGTCTGGCACATTTGGATTCTATAAAATTAGTTAACAAATAAACAACTATTTTTAGGATCTAAAGTCTAGATTTTAGACCTCTAAATCCCACCTGAAATTTCTCACAAGGTTCCTAAATCCTATTGTTGATTTAGTCACGCTGTCTTTCCTACATGCTAGAAATAAAGTTGAAAGTGAGAAAATATTTTGAAACAAGGTAAACCAGATAATTTTTACCTGCTGTTCTATTATCATATAGGGCAGATTAGGAAGTCCAAAGTTTTTAGATACTCTCATCAAATCCTGTATCAGAATTTCGTATCTGTGTGGTCATCCTTCCCTCTGAGAAAGTATGCTTGTGAAATGCTACTGGTTTTGTTTGTCTCTCTCAACGATCAAAGAAAGACATTTGTTCTTTGAGGCAAACCACTCAGATTCAGGAGTTCTGTCACTGTCTGTACTGATTCTGGCTGGGATAGAGTTAATTTTCTTCACAGCAGCTCCTGTGGTGCTATGTTTTGTTTTTGTGACCAGAACAGTTTGATAACAAACAAATATTTTAGCTATTGCTGAACAGTCCTTACATAGCATCAAGGCCTTTTCTGTTTCTCTGCCCCACCAGTGAGTGGGCTGGGGGTGCACAAAAAGTTGTGAGGAGACACAGCTGGGACAGCTGACCCCAACAGACTGAAGAAATACTCCATACCATACGACATCATGCTCAGGAACAAAAAGCTGGGGGAAGAAGGAGGAAGGGGGGACATGCAGAGTTATGGTGTATTGCCTTCCCAAGTAACCATTATGTGTGATGGAGCCCTGATTTCTTGGAGATGGCTGAACACCTGTCCGCCGATGGGAAGTACTGACTGAATTCCTTGTTTTGCTTTGCTTGTGTGCACGGCTTTTGCTTTGCCTATTAAACTGTCTTTATCTCAACCCATGAGTTTTCTCATTGTTACCCTCCAGTTTCTCTCCCTCATCCCAATTCAGAGGACTGAGCGAGCAGCTGTGTGAGGCTGAGCTGCCTGCTGGGGTTAGAATTCCTAACCAGTAGGACTGGCTTGCCTGTCATCTTTCCCTTTCTGCTTTTATTCAAGATAATCTTTTAGTGAGTTAAACTGGATTGATCTAGTATAGTCACATACATATAGTTACCCAGTATCATCCCCAAAAGCAAGCTGAAATGTAGTCTTTATAACATGGTGCATTCCACATTTATCAGTGCAAAACAAATACTAGGGACATTGTATTTCCTTGAAATGTTCAAATTAGCCCCTTTTTCTGGTCAAAGTTTATTCTTGACGCAGAACATGATAAACAAGGTGTTCATTGCTCACAATTTTTATGAATGCTTTTTCCAAGCAAATTCATTTGGGGTCTCTAACAAAACATACCTACTATGATTACCACTGGTTGTAAAGAGATTTCCAAATATTTTTGTGAATTAAAAGTATTCGGTTTGCTACACTATTATATATGGTAGTCCTATTTTTCATTCTCCACAAGCATTCAGACATTTAATCAGAAATTTAATAAAAGAACTCTTTCAAGTCTCATGCTGCTAGAATATGTCGGAGCAATGCAATGCCCATAATGCCCACATGCTGATCAGTTCTTCTTTCTCTGAAGTGTCCATATTAAATAAAACTATTTGGCACATTTCAAAACACATTTTGAAATGTTCATAGGTATCCCGTGGTGCCAAGGAAAATATCATACTGCACTCACTGAGCTGCTAAGTTGCCATTGAATCTCATTTTATTGTTCCTACAGCCAGTGATTTAAAAAGTGACAAATTTTAAAATTACTAGAAGGTACAGTATTACATTTGAAAGGCATAATTGTGTTTGATCCTATGAATCTACATAGATATTGCCAAGGAATCTTTCTTAAGAATTAATTCTGATTTATATTAATAGAAATGAGGACAGAATTTTTTGTTGTTCAAATTACTTCAGCTTCAGCAACAACTCATAAAATGCTACTGGAAAATCAAAGGAAAATGACATCACTGAATTTTTAATTTTTGTTCTGCATACTGAAATTTGATTTCACTTCTTAAAGGTAAAAAAAATACCAAAACTACGTCATCTACAACGTGAGATATTTCAGTCAATGTTTGCTAAAACCACACCAGGGAAATTTACAAAACTTATCTTCTTTTCATTCTTTTTTGAAGTGAAATATTTGCTTGTATTTCTAGTCTTCTAGCAGTTTAAAACTGGTGTAAGTCTGCAAAGATCAGTACTACAGAAATTTTATATATATATAATCAGAATCAGGCCCTTCTACCTTTTATTTCTCAGGTGGTGTTTTTTTGCCCTGGTGTATATCTAGCTTAAATTGCAATCAAATCTGTGGAATTACTCAAGATTTGTGGTACTGAAGGATCTGACCTCACCATTTCTGTTCAAATCCTGACTTAGTTTTTAAATGAAATTGAGGTTTGCTCTAATACCCAGATCCCTGTCTTTGCACAAAATAAAGACATTTCACAAGCTCAGCATAACTGCAGTCTCTGCAGAGATCTGGATATATGCCAATTTTAACTTGTGGTGAATCAGCAAAAATGTCTGAAGAATTGTGAACGAATTTGTCAAGAGATACCAGTCATAATCCTAGCTTAAATTTAGGGTCACAGTTGCTCTGTATTGGCAGCAGAGTAAAAAGTAAAGGTCCATAGGTCCACTTGTCAAGCATTGAGTATTTGAAGCCAGGATGATGTCTCACTTGCATAAGTGTTACATATGTATACACTTTTATAAAGGTAAAGAGGTAATTTCTAGTTTCACTTTATCCTTTCTTTTTTTTTTTTTTTTTTTTTGTTTCCTAGATAGCAGTCATTACAACTCTATTCCGGAAAGAAACAGCGTTACAGGAGTGTCTTTGCCTGCTGGCAATTGATTTGTGACACTCCTACCTGGTGTTAATTATTTTTACGAATAAGGAAACATAAAACTGTGAGTAATTTAGATTAACTCAGTAGAATGAAGGATGGATTCGGATAGTCAGTGAAAAGTTGTATTGGCAAAGTTACCTGGTCATCTATCTACATCATTCAAAATATCTCACCCTATCCAATTGCTGTCAGTCCGGGATTCCATCATTATCTAGAGCTGTCCTGGGCATACTTAGAGTCATATGAGTCTTGGACACTGCTGAACAAGTGAGCCCTAGCTCACCATTAAGCCCCATTAAGAACAACAAATCAGGCATTCCTCCAATTCTCTTCTTTGCAGTGGATCCGTAATTCCTAGAATGTTACTACTGGATGCAGAAGACTTAATAGCATGGATACTATTTTCCACTGACTTGACCACAGAAAGTATATTAAAGTCTACTTTTTGCTTGAACAAAATGAAGTATTTTAGTGGTTTACATTCAATATTTTGGTGGGAACTTGAAACCCTAATGAAATTCTTCTCCACTAATCCAAAATATTTATAGTTAGTGGAAAATAATGTTTATTTTTGGGTGCTATTTATCCCACCCTAAGGTAGATGTCAAAAATCTTTCTCTATAAATGTCTATTTTTATTCCTCCTTGTAAACAGAATCAAGAAAATAAGTTCCAGTGATGATGGTGGTGTGTATTCAAGAAGAATGCCTAATTGTACGAGTATAGGAATTCAGGAATTTCAAATTACTTCATCTTCTAGTACTGGAGCGCTGCAGTTTTACAGACTAGGAAACAAAAGGGGACCCTGATTGTGTAGCCCAATGATTGTATCACTCTGGGAGCTGAGAGTACTAGGCTCTTATGCTTGAATTATTTTTCTTTTTATTCAATGATCCACTAAGATAAAAATATCCCTTGGAATAAAGGCCTAAAAGCATGTCACTCTTCATCTTGGCCACATTGCATTAGAAACACTAATCATTTTAGGGAGACATTTCTTGATCTTTAATATGAGACAGTGTCAGATTTTGAAAGTGCTTGTACTCTTCCATGAAACAGTTTAATGTCAATAGCTGATCAACATTGCATAAATTTGTACCTATTTTTAAAAGCTATTTTTTCAGTGTCTAAGTCAAGGTATTTTCCTGAAATAATTCAGAAGATCCTTAAAGTTTTGTCTGAAAACTGTTCTTCATCTACCAAAAATAAATGCCATAAGTGATCTGTAAAGCTGTTTCTTCTAGTAAAGAAATGAAATACATTAAATATATAGATTCACATTTCCTATTTAGTTTTACACAATCTTCTTCCAATTTTCATGATACTACAATTGACGTCATCACTACCATATCTAAAGAATATTAAAGGTAGAAATGCAGAGAAACAGATCAAAGTTCATGTCTGGTGATGATAGCTTTTTCTGATGGATCTCAGTATTACTAATTGGATACTATGAACAATCAAGTATTTCTGAGAGAAGATAATAAACATGAAAATCTGGACTTTTATTTTTCTTTCTACAAGTAGTAAGATTTAAAGGTTATTGTTCCCATAATAATTATTTATTTATCTATGATAGAAAAGTAGTGGTTTGTAGCATGATATTGATATAGTTAACTAGGCAAATCACAAATTGGATGGCATTTTTGTGTTATTTTTGGCTCACTGTTATTTTTTGGACTACATCTGATTAATTAGAAACTGAAAAGGGAATTCTAGGTACTAGGATCATAGTTCTAGGTTCTAGGATCATAGTCATTTTGGCAAAACACAGAAACAGTGGGAAAACCTGACCTGCTCAAGACACTGTCTGATTTATGTTTTGCCTCAATCTGTTTGAAGAACGTCTGGATGTGAAGAGTAAGAAATAATGAGGTAAAACTTTTATTCTTTTCTTACATTTTCAAGGGCAAAAGAAGCAGACTCCACAGGTTATATCTGTAGCTAAACTGAACTGTCAGATGCTACTGACGTTCATTCCACTGAGGATGCCCTAGCTGGAAGTGTTTTGTTTCTATTCATGGTTTGGACACATATGGCATTCTCTGATAACCTTCCATGCCTCCATATTGCACTGTAAATTGCACTGGGTATCTTGGGCAGAGTGCCAGTTTTAGACATCCATTTGGAAATTCTAGCATTCACCCTGACCCCATCTGAACCACGCAAACTTCATAATCTTGTCATTACTCCTTATATAATGGGAACCATTATATCACATAATTGGCTATCTCC
This sequence comes from Dromas ardeola, assembly GCA_013398915.1. NCBI lineage: Eukaryota > Metazoa > Chordata > Aves > Charadriiformes > Dromadidae > Dromas > Dromas ardeola. The sequence goes on along the minus strand of VYZM01011084.1, from coordinate 138,497 downwards.
TTGTGGCAAAATGGATCTGTGTGTGAAGAAGAGGTGAAGCCAGATAGAAATGTCTTTTTCATGTGGCTCTCAGGACCTATGTATATCTTTGTCTTAAATCTTATCTGCTTGCATTGTTTCAATTTTCAGTCATTTCCTTTCTATTAATCCACCCACTGCATATGCTAAGGCTTCCTGATATGTCCTCTATGCTTCTTGAATCTATTCCTGATCATCTGCCCAAAGGCTGATGAGAATGATCCTAAAGAGTATGCTCACATAAAGAAGTAAAGGGCTGTATATGATTGTCTCGATGTGCAGAGAGAAGACTTCGATGAAAAAAAAAGACTTTCATGCAGAAAATGGCTTTTCTGCAATGAGAAATAAAATATTCTTGTTATCAAATAGTACACACTGGGGTTTTTTGTACTGAAAAGAAGTTAGAACAAATTTTGAGGACAAAATATATCTACGACCCACTCATCTAAGCAGCCAGAAAGCCAAGACCAGCACTCTTTCTAAGGTCTGTAGGATTTCATAGAATCACAGAATGGTTCGGGTTGGAAGGGACCTTAAGGATCATCTAGTTCCAACCCTCCTGTCCTGGGCAGGGACACCTCCCACTAGACCAGGCTGCTCAAAGCCCATGCAGCCTGGCCTTGAACACTTCCAGGGATGGGGCATCCACAACTTCTCTGGGCAGCCTGTTCCACTGCCTCACCACCCTCACAGTAAAGAATTCTTCCTAATATCCAATCTAAATCTACCCTCTTTCAGTTTGAAACCATTACCCCTCATCCTATCATCACACTCCCTCATAAAGAGTCCCTCCCTGTCTTTCCTGTAGGCCCCCTTTAGGTACTGGAAAGCTGCTCTAAGGTCTCCCCAGAGCCTTCTCTTCTCCAGGCTGAACAACCCCAACTCTCTCAGCCTGTCCTCACAGGAGAGGTGCTCCAGCCCTCTGATCATCTTCGTGGCCCTCCGCTGGACCCGTTCCAACAGGTCCATGTCCTTCTTATGTTGGGGCCTCCAAAGCTGGACGCAGTACTTCAGGTGAGGTCTCACCAGAGCGGAGCAGAGGGACAGAATCACCTCCCTCAACCTGCTGGCCACGCTTCTTTTGATGCAGCCCACGATGTGGTTGGCATACATTTCCAGTTCATGTTGAGCTTCTTGTCCACCAGCACCCCCGAGTCCTTCTCCCAGGGCTGCTCTCAATCCGTTCTCCACCCAACCTGCATTTGTGCCTGGGATTGCCCTGACCCAGGTGCAGCACCTCGCGCTTGGCCTGGTTGAACTTCATGAGGTTCACACAGGCCCACCTCTCCAGCCTGTCAAGGTCCCTCTGAATGGCATCCCTTCCCTCCAGCATGTCAACACAGCTTGGTGTCATCAGCAAACTTGCTGAGGGTGCACTCAATCGAATGGAGATCATTTCCTATGATCTCCATTCACCAGAACAATTAATTTCAACATACAAATTATAAAAGGGAAATAAATAGACCAAACAGCTCTCTACTATCTTTCACATGTATAATTTTTGAAGATTGCAAATAGGCGGAGAATTATGAGCTCTCTTTCTCAAATTTTCTGCTTTCAGCCCAGTCTCCTGAAGAAAGAAGACATGAATTTTTTTTTTTTTTTGGTCTGTCTAAGTCCATCCACCTCTATATCTTTTCATCTGATTTCAGTCAAACAAGAGAGAAATATTGACGCGTCAAAAATGAGTTTCATAAAAGTCAGTGACCACGTACAAGAGAAAAATCAAAATTGTAATGTCTCCTTTGAAAAGCAGGCAGACAGAACTGGATAACCAGCATATGTGTACTGAACAGACACCAGAATACATACAGACTGTCCAGCACTCAGGCTGGGCACATAAGTAAACACAGGGACTATGCAGGTGATATCATGGAGGAAAATGCATTGGGAAAAAAATAACACAAATCTTTTTGAAAATGAGATTTCAATAATTCTGACACTTATAGGAAATAAGTCTAGTTTATTTAAATGTCAATTTTCATGGTTAAAAAAATGTCTGAATAGCTATTATCTATGATATTGGGCTATGATTACAGCCCAACCTCTGTGGCATTTAAAGGATTACATGTAGTACAAATATTAACGTCTATGTTGTTCACCCTAACTTTTGGTTGATTTCTTGCTTAAATTGGAGAAATTGAGGAAGCTGTTTATGGCTTCTGTTCCCATACTTCCCAAACTCTGAATAAAAACTGAAGAGGAGCAACTGTGACTTGTGCCAAAGGCAAAAAGTCCTTCAGGCTCTGTCTAGACATTCTTTTTCATGCTTGTGTAATCTGCTACAGTGTTCTGCTTTGCAGATTGACACCTAGTACAGATTACAGCACCTGCTATCCAAGACATGCAGGTGGCTTTTTCTTTGGATGGAAAACAGGGAAAAGAGAGCTGACACGTCTTTCATATGGAGTTTCCTTGCTCTGATATGAAATTAGTATGTAGGTAAAGCAGCTTGGAACCTGCAGACTGCCAAGTGCTTGCAGGTTCTGGTAGGATCAGCAATCTCAAGCAAGACATGGAGTGATCACCTGTGTCCAAGACCCTCTACTGCTCCTGCCTTTTTTCCCCTTCTCCTGGCTTTACCATCTTTTCATTGATCATTTTTGAGAGGTGAGATTATTGTTCCTTTTTTGCCAGCACATACCTTCTGTTGTTTCATTTCTACCAGACCAAAAATTCATCGGTATCAGACCTCATCAATAAATTTCAAGAGTTTTCTCCATTTTAACTTGTGAAAGTCCAGACTTCTTGTGTGTCTTGATTCTTATATATGCCTCCAAATATAGAAATGAAATAAACATTCAAATAAAATGTTTACCTATTCTATAATAAAGGGGGTACAAAAAAGGTTGTATGATATTTACATTTTACTATAAAGTCCTACATTTAATGTCTTTCAGACCTAAGTCCCCCTATAGGACTATGAAGGTCTTAGGATTTTTCTCCCACCTAAATCAATTGCTTTAATAAAAAACCATTATAACTCTGTAGGAAAATAATCAGAAAAACAACGTGTATCCATAGTTTCTGAGTGAGCAGGCATGAAACTATCTTTTGTTACTATGAAGTTCTGGAAAATGTGTCAAAATATTACATTAAGATCACTAGTTTCAATTATTTCACAGCTATAGTGTATACTTTGAGACTTAGAATCACTGTTAATATCCTGCAAAGATACAAAATTTACTTTTCATAAGAATTAACTGAGGTCATTATTAGTAACATTAGTCTTTTCTTTTTTTTTTTTTCCAAATCCTCCTTTCCATTCTGTTGTCTTCTGAGGCCTTCAATGACTCAAGTAACAACAGTAAGTTTTAGCTAGCAAAAAGTTATTATGCTTACCTTCAATAAGTTAAAAATACATACAGAAACACAATTAAAGACTTCAATAAAAAGAAATAAGAAAAAAATAGTTTATGTATCTCAGTTTTATATGCCAGTTTTATTAATCTCAGTTTATATGCCAGGCTGAAAAAATGTATGCATAATGTATGTATAATAGCCAGGAGGTTCACCTTCACTATCTCTCTGCATCTCATGCACACTCAACATAATCATAGAATCATAGAATCTGTTGGGTTGGAAGGGACCTTTAAAGGTCATCTAGTCCAACATTTCTGCAGGAAGCAGGGACATCTTCAACTAGATCAGGTTGCTCAGAGCTTCATCAAGCCTGGCCTTGAATGTCTCCAGGGATGGGGCCTCCACCACCTCTCTGGGCAGCCTGTTCCAGTGTCTCACCACCCTCATTGTAATGAACTTCTTCCTAATGTCTAATCTAAACCTACCCTGCTCTAGTTTAAAACCATTGCCCCTCATCCTATCGCTTCATGCCCTTGCAAACAGTCCCTCCCCAGCTTTCTTATAGGCCCCCTTCAGGTACTGGAAGGCCGCTATAAGGTCTCCCATAATATAGCCCCAACCCTGAATTTTGCCCTTAAAGTCATAACATTGACAATGTCTATCTTGCACAGAAAAGGAAAATGGTAATATTCCCACTTTATTTTTTGGTCTTCTATGATGGTCTGAAAATCCAGCAAATGTCATCACAAGAGAAGTGATGTTGTCCAATCTTTCAGTTTTACTAATAGAGGGAACTTATTAATTACTCTTTTTGATTCAAAATATTCTTTTATTACAGAAAATGTGAACCTTTCCTCCTAACCTTTTTGACACACACTAATAATATTGGAAACATAAGTATAGAAGCTACCTCATAGAGAAAGTTAATATTGTTATAATTAAAAAAAGCTTAAATGAAACTTTACAACTGATGCAGCATATAAAAGAAATTATGCCTCTTTGTTTTGTTTTTTTTTCACATCGGTGTAAATCACATGACAATATAGAAGAAAGGATAGTTCAGAACAACAAAATTTAGAACAAATATTTAAGCTATCAATATTTACCAACATCTCTTGGTTATTCCAGCTATAATATTTTTTAAGGACTTTTTTTTTTAGAGAGAGAAATAGATTTTGAAGGAATATGATTGTTATGTAGTCATTGTATTGAAATGCTTGCATTTTCTGAAATTTGACAATATGCATGAAAAAATATTTCAGGAAAATTACTTACAGAAAGACATTGCATTCTTGAAAATATTTGAAGATATTATTGATAAAAATCATTTGAAATAAAAATCAAATTATGGGAATTTGGTAGTAAAAGAGTAGTAATTAAACACTATACTGATAGGAGCTGTAGGTAATTGCATAATGCTGACAAGGTACTATAATATTTTGTATCTGGGTTTTAATAAGATAATATTTTGTTTAATCATACTTTCACTTTTCACATTTGTCTCTGACATTTATTTTTTTTTCAGTCATCTACCTCCTCTCCAAAACCCCATCTATTTGTATGGAAGCAATTGTGCATGATTGCATTCAGGTGAGTAAAATGGGCTTTGGTCAGTCACCTACTTGAAATGGTTACTTACAACATATTGATATCATTTGGGTTAATGGCTTTGTCATTAACAACAAACACAGCATCTGCAGTCACATTATCTGTGGTGTTTTTTAGACAGAAATATGTATCAAAGGTATTTTCCTTCCAGGTCTATTAACTTTAACTAACTTCTGATTGTTGTCATATATGACATGTCAACTTAATTTCTCAAGAATTTGGCAAAAAGGTCGCATAATTTTTTTTTTAAAAAAAACACCTTAAGATTTTATGGTTTGTCCACTGAATACTCATAAAGTATGACAGGAAAAAAAAATGGGGGGGGAAAAAAGGAGTTCCTTTATTCAGTCTGCTTATGAATAGGTTATCTGACTAGTCTGTGAAAGCATACACTGGCTCAGCTACTCCTAAAATGATTAAAAGACAATTATTAAATAATTTTCCTTGGTGTGAAGACCATCAAAATGCATCAGCAAAAGAAATGCCCCAGAAAAACATGCAAACTAAACGGTGTTATTTTCTAAAGGACAATAGGACTTCTTCTAGGATCCAGGGAGAAGAGAATTTGGTGACAAAACAAAGACATTGAGGTTTGTATAAAACTCATCATGGGGTGTTTTAAGATGATTGTGGAAATGTGTGAAATTTATTATGGGATGTGTAGGGAAAGGATCAAAGGCAGGGATGAAGGTGGACTGGAAGGAGCAAGGTGGGGGAAGAGGGAAAAGGGACTAAAAGTAGCTCATTGCATGTATGCAAACTGTTGGTCAGTGCGCTTGTCTGAAGAAGTCCTCTGCCTGTTCACTGCAGTCTGTCCTGTCTCCTTACAATAGTCTGTTCCTTTTATCCATGTGTGTGTTCTCTGTTCTTTATGTGCACAAGTATATGAGCCACTAGTGAACTTCAAGATGGACCAGCCAGTGAGTAAAGGGTGTGAATGACTGCACATGAAGAGACAGACCACAGGTCTGATGCCCGATAGGTTTGAGATCAAGTAAATGGTGGAGACCAAGACTTGGTGCCATGCTACTGGAGAGAACCACATTGTGCTTGTGCATATTCTACAAGTAGACTTTAATCCTCATCAAATGAAAAGGCGGAACAAAAGTGGGTGTGCTGCTCATGTTTATGTGACTGGTCTTTTGATCTGTGTGACCAGCTGTGTTTGTTTGTGAATCAGGAATACGTGTTCAGACTCACTACTGGCTGAACCTGGGGACACAGAGCCAAAGCAGCCTCACATCCATCTGGCAGGGACAAGAGGACATCTCAATGTGAAAGGCGATGCTATGTGTGTAAGGGAATAGCGGAACTGGGTTACTTCACAAGGCAATACAAGTCAGGAGCTGAGGGTGACAGCAAAGCAGGCAGGGCACTGAAAAAGATCCAGCACCTGAAAAAGATCCAGTACCTGAAAAAGAAAAAGCAGGTCTAGTGCTGGAAACCAGGTTCAGCCAACAGTCTGGTTGTAACCAGATAAGGCCATAGTGATGAAGCCAAGATGTCAAGTCAGTAAGGCAAGATCAAGCTTTGCACGGCACAAAACCAGGCACAGCGTAGGCCAGGCAAGACGTGAGTTTAAATGCAGTTTAAAAGCCTGAGTTTAAATGCAGCTCCCAAGGTGAGGGGTAGAGATTCCAGACAAAGCTTCTCACAGCTCCTTCTCCATGAATTAGCTGTTTTCACAGAATTCTGATACAGGCTTACACAACTGTACCTTATCAGAGCTTACCTTGAACATGGGAAGCTAAATTCCTAGCAGAGGCAAAAGAGGGTATTGAACTTCTTGGTGTACTCTTGTGTCTTAGAGTAGGTAAGTTGCTAGGTAAAACAAATTTTATAAAGTAAACCAAAAAAGTTTATTTTGCATCTTCTATCACTTCTAATATTTTTATTTGGTATTCTGCCTCTTCTGCTGTTCCAGTGAAGCTAGATCAAAACTACAGCAGGATGTAGCCATGCTATGTTCATGACTTTCACTACCAAGTGATCCACTCAACTATTGATAATTATTTATCTAAAACAAAGGCTACCCTCTGGTCCTCTTTGTGCTGAGATACAGTCAGCTTCTTGGCATTGCTCTCTGAGGTTCATGGGCACGTCACCTTTGTCCATTTAAATGAGCTTTCTTCTATTGTAAGGGTTTATTTAGTGAGTCACATTCCTAGGGGGTGACTAGGAATGTCACCCTAGGGTGTTTAGTCAGTCACAATACTGAAGATACCACTGGACTAGCTTATGAGTAACCCGCTGTAGTTAACTGTGTTTTAACAGAAGGCTTGACTAGATGATCTCGAGAGTTTCCTTCCAGTCTCAACTATTCTGTGATTTTCTAGTCTGTGAATCTGTGATTTATATCACCTAAAGATGCTTATCTCTTACTATTAACTAAAGAAGATGCCTATAACAAGATAAATATCTGAAAGATATCCAGACCTCTTTTAGGTATTTGATGAAATAGGTTCCATTTTAATAATGAAGTAATAAACATAACCTTCCACCACCTTATTCCTCTACTGAATACTCTTAGTAATTTTGAACCTACATACCTGTTAAATTATACCCAAAGTGCTCTGTTTGAATCATCAGGAACTATAGTGCTGATGAAGACTTACCTTTTCTCCAACTGAGGACAGGGAAACATAATACAGAAGTAAAAGATTTCAAAGCTAACTAATTTTTCCTATTTTCCCTACCTATAACACAAGAAGATAGGCATGCAGAAGCAAAATAAACACAAACAAGCTGTATTCCATTCCCTTCTCTGTCCCGTGACAGTATACAATTCCAGATGACATTTTACAATACAGTCACTAATTCATTGCCCAGTTAGGTATTACATAGTTATGAAAATAGGCTTTCATAAAAATTCCGGAAAAAAGAATAAGGTCTCAGAGAGAATTGCTACATCGAAAGCTCAGCCAATTTCTGTTCACCATACATAGTGCTATATTGCATTCCTGTTCCGTTTATTCTGCATTACTGCAGAGCTAATATGTACGCTCAGTGAAAATTATGGTCGTTCACACGCTGGTTTAAGTTGTGTTAGGTATTGCAGCATAGTAAACATCTTCCTTTCCTACTCTAAACCACCCTAAACGTCAGAGGAAGATGGTAAAAGGTCAGGGTTCAAACTGTCAAACTTCAGACATCAAGGAATATAGTTGCCATGGTCTTCCTTTATAATCAATGGAGGCAACTGTAGGAGATGAATCAAAACACCTAACCCATGTCTCTGCTCAAATATCCCACTGAAGACATCTGTCATTCTTTCCTGTGTTTAAGAAAAAGGGCAACATTGAGCTAATTGAAATTTCAGAAGCAAGATGCCTAAAATATATAGTGTTAATAAGTTAGCAATCATTCTTACACTATATTTTCACTGGTCATCCCTTTCAAATAGGGCTTTCTTGTTTGAGACTGTTAAAATGGCACAAGAGTTCAGAATCAGGGGAAACAATCAGTCCCATGCTTGTACAAATTCAATATTAGGTACAAATATTGACCCATTATGATTACAAATGAATATCAGTAATGACCTGCTATTGCCAATTAAAATAAAATGCCTACTTGCAGTTGTGGAAACTGATGAATAGACATTGGATATAGACTTTGATATACAGGGAATACTGACACAAAGCAAAAATGAATAGAACTGTATCTTCTCTTGTTCTTGAATAAGAGGGTGAGAATATAATCCAATCCTCTACATTGAATGTCTTGCTTCTTGCAAAACAGTAGGGTTTTTTGTTTTTTTTTCAGTTAGTGTCACCTGAAAAGCATACATTATATATTTCAAATGAACTAAGTTGCATATCATTTAAATACTTCGGGGGTCATAGTAGCTTTTTGCATGGAAACACAGCTGAAAACTTTTTGTCGTTCCTTATAAGGAATAGTGTGGTGTTATGTTCATGGTAAGCATTTCAGAATAATATTTGAAGGTGCCTAAAATTAATGTGTTAGTGCAATTTAAATTATTTACCAACTTTAAATCGTATGTATGAAAAAGAATAGTAAATGACTAACAAATCAATAACAAAGCAAGTGATAAATTTAGTGTGGAGTACAAAACCCGTCAAACTCAAATTTGTAAATGACAATCCTGGGCTATAAATATTAAGCTCAAATAACCAGAACTAACAATATCAGAAAAGTGATTATGACTGACAGTGTGATCAGAAACACTGCAGATCTCATTAGAAATATTAATGTGTATATGCAGTATGTGTTACAAGTCTGTTGCACCTTTAAAATATGAATCTTACATGTGAAATGGCATCTTTCAAGGCTATTTTTGTGCTACTCTACTTCTGCCAATATCACATATAACTACTAACTATTCAAAGCCGAATTTGCTGGCATTTATTTTGTTCTTTACATCTCTTCACATTTCATAAACAGAATGGCATACAGTTCTAACAACTTGTCCCAGAGGCAAGAGCATAAAGAAGGTTATAAGAAAAACAAAGCATGTTATTCTAAATGAAAATGAAGACAGGGAATTAGGAAGTTCTAAAACCTTACAGCTTAAGCTACAACAGAGCAAGGGAGCAGGAGAACAAGATGTTCACCTATGTATTTAAGAAGAGAAGAATCACTTTCTTTCTGAAGGGATTATTTATTTCAGTCTCACAGCTGCTGTGATGCATTGAATGCTTGACATTGTTATAGAAAATCAATGGAATTCAATCAGAGAAAGTTGTGTTGCATGCATTCAAACCTGATGGTTGCATAAATCAGTATTTCTTTTTAAAAAAAATGCTTGGCTCAAAACAAAACCACATTCATTTGTATACCTTTTTGCTTCTTTTTTAATGACAGGTGTGATTGATATTTTATTTTTCTTCATAGGGACTTCAATTACCAGTTGGCATTCAACTGCCCTGTTAAATTGAGCAATGAAGAATATCTCTCTATAAAAACCTGATTAGGAAACAAGCCTTCAAAGCATTTTTACTTGTTGAGTTTTTTCACAAAAGGACACTGAGATGAAAGATTTTTATGCTGATAGAAAAAGCAACGTAACCTTTTTTTCATTCAGACTAAGTAAAGCACTTGCATAGCACAGTTGAAGTATTCCTATTGTCTCTACAATAATTACCATATGATAAAATGATATTGCTAATATGCATTAAAATAATTCTTAAGCCAGTGTACTTGGTTTGTTAGAAGTTCACGACAATGCTGATGTTAAAAAGAAGAGGAAGAGATGAGGGAAATGAATCTCTGCATTTCAATACAATATATATTATCATTGGGCCAGGTGTTCAGGAAGTGAAAGTCAAAGGTGGCACTCCCAAAATTAACATAATGATTTTTATATATACATACATACATATATATATATCTCAGGGGACATATTTTACATATATATATATTGCAGGGGACATATTCTAATTTACTAAAAGAAAGGATATAGGATTTCTAGACCAGATCAGACCACTGATACATCATATTTTCAGGACTAACCCAACACCTGAAGATATAGGAAAAATGAAGCATACCTATTGTGACACTATTATCTGGGGAGTACTGCAGTGATGTGTGCTGAGAATTGTTTCTAATACTTCAGTGATCATTTTCCACCTGCCACAGAAAATTTGGTTAGTTTCTTGTCTTCATTTTGATTAAAACCATAAAGATTGATTTTCTATTAATGGACTATAAATTTAATTGACATTCAGTGTCATTCTGGGTAGTTTTCTATTAATGAATAGCCTAAAGGAATTCTAAACCTCATAATTGTTTAAAGAAATTTATGCTATGAAAGTTTGCTTTCACTTCATCACCATCGTTTCTGTTAGCTTCTCAAAAATATCTCAGGCACCCAAATTGCCATCTCTGGTTCCAATTGTCTCACAACTTCTGTCCTAGAGGAGTATACAGGGAGTTTGCCTTTGTTCATAAATATATCTATTCTTCTGTATACTTATATTACCTAGGGCAAGATTATAGATAGGTACTTTGTATTTATCTTCGCAACTGAAAAAAATATATATTTTTTTTTTAAATGTCTACAAGTGCCTACTCTAAAGACCCATCCCCATAAGAATTGCACATTTTACACAGATATTCTTTGGTTTTGGGATACTTCCATTGTGAAAATATGAAGCACTGGTCTCAGTCTCAAGCTCGGAGTTCCATGTGATGCTTTTAATGCAAAAGGAATATTAAAATAAAATAATAATTGAAGAAATGCTAACAGCAAGCTTCTGACTGTTTCTGTTTATGCAGAAAATTATCACTAAGTAAACAGGTATTAGCTATGCTATACTGCAGTAAAACAAATATAAGAGATGAAACAGGCCTTTATTTTGCTGATCATTAAAAAAAAACAAAAAACAAACAAACAAAAAAAACCAAAAACAACAAAAAAAAACCCAAACCAAAACCAAAACAAAACCACCACACATTGCTGTGGCTAGAACAGTATGATTCAAAATTAGATATTAATTTTTGGTCTACTAGCATATGTGAATATTACCAATACATATACTTAAAACTCTGTCTCCTAAAATCTTTTTTGTTTTGTTTTGGTTGGTTGGTTTATTTTTTACTCGCTGTTCTGTCCTAGATAATTCCACTTAGTTAGAAGCAGGTAGCCTGGGATTTTTTTTTTTTTCTCAGAAACTAATGTGTATAATGTTGAATTTACAATATCAGTTTTATCATTTAGCTAAGGACTATGGAAAAGGTCATAAATTATCCTATAGAAAAAAGAGCATAGTTGTCTCTGCAGCTAACATTAACACTGCATTAAATTTCTGGAGAGCATATTCTCAATGTTATGTGTTAGAAAGAGATAAAAGATTAATTTATACTGCCTATCAGTGGGTAAAGGACAGCATGTGATTTATTTACTGTGAAAATGGCTTTAGCTAACTGTCTAAACTGTTCTTGTATTTATGTGTGTACAGATTGCTGCAGATAAGTGAACTGTTTTTATAATAATATCCATGAATATAGGATTGAATGGAAAGACATAATGGAAGAAGGAATCTGAGTTTTGTTAAAGCACTTGGAGAAGTTTGGCTTTGCAGCTGAAACTAATAACTCACTGTAATGCTGGAAGTCCTTGTGGCAACTAGAAGAGGTATGCTGTGAAAAAGCAGCACTGAGTATAGTACAGAGAGTCAGGAGACTTTAAACCGAACTTTAATCCTGGTTCAGCTTCCTATTCATTCTTTACCATTTTTTTCAAAAGTTATGTAGATGTTTAAAATTCAATGTGATATTGAAATGAGTAATTTAGATATCCTTCAATAAAAATAATTACCTATTTTCAAGTTAATCTAGTCATTATGGTCCCCCTTATACACCTATACTATATGTATTGCAGCTTATGTCACAGGAATGCAATAATTGTAAACTCTGCCCGTCCGTCCCCCCCCAGTTACACACCCCATTAAGAGCCTCATTTGATTCTTCTACTTTTTCTCAGTTATCAGGTTCTCTCAGTGTGCTTAGACGTTCCAGTTTTATAACTAGATACTATGAGAACTAAAGCATTGTAACTGGTGATTCTGCATATGCTTAAGACTAAAATTATTCACACAGGTTTTAAAAGAGAATATCTGTAAAGTAATGTGAGGGATTTCCCCTATCAGAAGAGGGTATTTCCTTGTATAGCTTTCCCAAACCTTACCCTTAAAAACGTGCATTCTTCAATGCAGAGATAGCAGATTAAGTGATGGATTAAAACATGAAAGAAGAGAGCAAATATGTGCTACTGTCCACACTCTGGAAATTGAGAGGTGCTTACTTTTCGAGTCTGTGTAGTCATGGGGAAATTTTATATAATGTTTCATGATAACTTTTGTGACACAGTTTTCCATAGTAAACTTCCTGGTGATGGGCGGCCCACCTTCTTGGCTTTTTGAAACTTCTTTTAAACCGTCAAATGACTTATTTCTGGAAGGTACATTTTATATACCACAGACAACTAAGAGGAAGAAGACCTGTAAAAGCGCTTTGTCTGTGGGAGTAAACAGTGACTCCCTAAGGGCTCCAAACTCTTTTCGCTTTGGACAAGGGCTGAGGGTGTAGTTAAATCCTGGAATACCAACCGGGGCCAACCTCAGCTGTATTCACACTCTGGTGGCATTCTGCTGAGCCACTTCCTAGACAGGAAGAAATTCTGCACCAGCTTCTGTGCCAGTGCTTCCCTGCTTCAAAGCATGTGATGCAGCCCAGCTAAGGAAACCCCATTTAAACTGACCACAAGCTGCATGCAGATCACGGGCCAGAGTCTGAGTAATCCTGCTGCAGGTTGATCTGGAAAAAATCTGAGTAATATATTTGAAACAAAATGCATTTGGTAGGGCAAAGTTCAAGAAACAGAAATAAGTTGGAAGTCTGATTTATGGCTGATACCCTTATTTTTACAAAAGCAGATTTTGAAAGCTTACAGTTGAAGCTTTTACCCCATCACTGCATGCCAGGAAGACTCCAAGGTCCCTAGTAGTCATTGAAAAGTACTTCTACCTCCCTTGAGCTCTGTGATGCCAGCTGTCTGTCCCCTCAGGGCCAAAGAATACTTCCACATTTTGAATTCAGCAAAGGACATGCAAGACAGCTTGTGCACTTCTTAGGGTTTCTAAGGTTAGTTTATATATTCATATATACTTGGATGAGGAATGTCTTATTATTATCCAGTCACTTGAAATCAGACTTAGATCAAGTAAAGTTAAGGAACACGTCTAACTGATCCTTAGAACATTCCTTGTAAGCATATTGTAACGGCTAATATAAATTCTGCAGAACTCTTGCAAAAAGTAAATTAAATCAGAGTACTATTTTCTACCCAGATTCAAACTTCACATTTCAGATCTGACAAATTAAACTGAATGTCCCTCTCCTTTTTCTAAAACAATTTATTCCAGGCCAATACTGACCTTTAAATTAGAATCATAGATAATTTAGGTTGGATAGGACCCCTAGAGGTCATCTAGTTTGTTCCCCTTCACAAAGCATGGCTAACTTCAAAGTTAGGTCACACTGTTAAGTGCCTTGTTCATTTGACTCTCTGAGCAACATGTTCCAGTGCTTAAATACTCTTTTTTTTTCTCTAATACTTAGTAATAATTTTTCCCTTGCTGCGGTTTATGACCTTGACCTCTTGTCCTTTCAGTGTGAACTCTGATAGGTCTGTCTTCTCTATGACCTCCCATTAAGTACTCAAAGGCAGCAGTCTCGAAAGACATCCCTCTTTAGTTTTCACATCTCTTTGAAGACATCCCTCTTTAGTTTTCACCTGGCTGAACAAACCCAGTTCTCTCAGTGACCCCTGCATGTCATATGACTGAGCCCCCTGAACTTCTTGGTGACTATCCTGCGCTCTCTCCAGCATGTCAATGTCTTTCTTGTATTGGCAAGCTCAGAACCTGAGGCAATATGACAGGCTTGGGTCACACGGGTGCCGCATAAAGGATAATAATCTCTACTCTCAACCTCCAGGCTACAGTCCTACTTATGTAACCCAGTATATGGTGGGCTAATATGTCACAAAGTTGTACTGCTGACTCATATTCCATTTCTTGTTTACTATGATCCCCAAATCCTTTTCTGAAAAGCTGTTCCCTAGTAGGTCAGTGGTCAGTGTGGGACTTGAGATCATCTGGTTCATTAAGGTTACTATGTCAAGGACCTTTTATAACATAAAGTAACAGGGAAAAAGATAAACAAATCTGATAAATGAGACAATAATCAAGACCAAAACGCTACAGCCACTAATTGATGGACCATGGAGAAACACCAGGCACAACTTTAAGGAGGGTCAACCTGGGCTTTGTAGCTGGTAAGAAGGGGGAAACTATAGGAACAGGATAGTATGGATATTCGAAGGGGGACTGTGGGACTCTGCAAAACTTATTAAAGAGTGTAAAGGAAGGGAAAAGCAAGGATAAGGAGGTAAAATGAGGAGAACAGAGGCACGTAAGGATAATGACGCCTGTTGCCCATAAGTAGGTGCTACTCAGTTCTGCCTCATCATGCAGGTTGTTAATGTGGACGTTAAATAGTATCAGCTCTAGTACTGACCCCTGAAGAACACGACTCACTACTGGCTGATAGATTTTGAAAGGCTAATGCTTAAAATCTGATGGTCCAGCAAATTTTGCACCTTCCTATCTACAGACTATATATCCAAACCATATCTCACCAATTTGACTACAAGGATATTGTGTAAGGCTTTGTTAAAGTCAAAGAAAATGACACCCACTGCTCTTGCCTCATCCACAGAGCCAGAAATTGCATCACAGAAGAAAATCAGGCTGGTCAAGCACTTTGGCCATGGCAAATCCATTCTGCTTGTTTTCAATCACTTTAAACCTGAACGTGGCTTCCAGTTCTGTAGTTCCTGAGAGTCTCCTTCTTGCCTTTTGAAGCTCAGAATAACTTTTGCCTTTTTACAGAGATTAGAGATTGTTCTGGTTGTCACCACCTTCAAATTATGACAGTGGCTTGCAACAACATCAAACAGTTTTCTCAGAAGTGTTAGACATGAGAAGAATGAAATTTAAATGCACACCAGTAATTAGATAGCTGTTAATAATAAGCAGATAGAAAGATATTTTTCATAAGTTCTTTTACCACTGCTGTGGCACATGTTACAGTGCATGCATAATATGAGTTGCCATGAACCCTGATAAACCTGGGAACACCATAGCAAGAATGCATGTGCCATACTCAATTAAAATCTCCTGAGGCTGTCAGAAAACCACATCTCTGAAAACTTCATTGAGAGATTATCTCCTCTGAAGGTTGTAAAATGAATAATCACAGGATGATAACTAAGGCTGAAATTAAATACACAGGCAGAAAGCAGAGATCCTTGAGCTATGAAAAGAGATGGCCATTTATTGATGAGTTTTAGGGCTTAACGAAAGCAATGTGTATTACTTAACCAGGTAGATGAAGCCATTAGTGGTGCCGCCAGAAAGGTATAGCAAGAATCTCCTGTTAGAGGAAACTATGTAACTTGAAGAAAGGTAGGAAAAAACAGGACCTTCTGTTAAATCCTTTGTTGAACACCATGCATATAACTGTATACTAATACCATGTGCTGGTTTTGACTAGGATCGAGTTAATTTTTTCCATTGTAGTTTGTATGGGACCATGTTTTGGATTTGTGCTAAAAACAGTGTTGATAATACAGGGATGTTTTCTTTATTGCTGAGCAGTGCTTACACAGAGTCAAGGTCTTTTCTGCTTCTCACACCACCCTGCCAACGAATAGACTGGGGCGGCACAAGAAGTTGGGAAGAGACACAGCCGAGACAGCTGACCCCAACTGACCAAAGACATATTCCATACCATATGACATCGTGCTCAGCAATAAAAAGCTGGGGGAAGAAGGAGGAAAGGGAGGATGTTCAGAGTTATGCTGTATTGTCTTCCCAAGTAACCATTATGCGTGATGGAGCCCTGCTTTCCTGCAGATGGCTGAACACCTGCTTGCCAATGGGAAGTAGTGAATGAATTCCTCGTTTTGCTTTGCTTGCATGCACAACTTTTTCTTTACTTATTAAACTGTCTTTATCTTAACCCATGAGTTTTCTCACTTTTACCCTTCTGATTCTCTCCCTCATCCCACCCTCAGATGCATCCCACGTGGTACCATTGAACTGTGTATGTTCTATTTGTCAAAATGGTCCCTACCTTGAACCTCTTCTATAGTAAGTAGGACATCTGTCTGAATTCTCTCATCAGGCATGGAAGCCTGAGACACCTATTGGCAGAATTTACCAGTAAAGTCTGAAGCAAAGAAGACATCAATTACCTCAATATTTTCCATGTTCTTCATCACTTAGTTGCCCAACAATTCCCTCAATCTTCTTTTTTGCTGCCATGTATCTATAGAAGACTTTCTTGTTACCCTTCACATCCCTCACTACTCATAACTTTAGCTGAGCTTTCTCCTTTCAAATTCCATCCTTGCATTACATGGCATTTTCTATGTATTACTCTTGGGTATCCTTTCTTCACTTTTATCTTCCATATGCTTCCTTTTGGCATTTAACTCAGTCAGGATGGCTTCCTGCTATGCCTACTCAATTTTACACATATTGGACAGAGTGTTCTAGTGCTTTAATGAGCTTGTCCTGGAACAACAACCAGATCTCTTGGGCCCCTTCAGGGCAGTATGCCACAAGGTCCAGCTTAGCAGTTCCCTGAACAAGCTGAAGTCTGCATTCACTAGGACCAGGGTTTTTATTCTTCTGTTTGCTTTCCTCATCTCCCTCAGGATCTTAAATTCTGTTATATCACAGTTACAGCAAAGTTTCTATCAGTCTTCCCATCTGCAAGCACTTCTTTCTTATTTGTGAGCAGTAGTTCCAACAGCATGCCTCCCTTAGCCTCTCCAGCATCGGCAAATAACTTGTTCCAGAGCATCCAAAAAATCTCCTGGATTTCCTGCATCTTTCTGTACTGTATTCCTAACACAAACAGGAAGTAGAAGCTTGACATGAGCTGCTCCACATCCTCATGAGATTTTGTGTTTAGTAGGCAAGTTTTTAAGTCGTTTTTGGGTGCTTGACCACAACCGACTCAGTTTATGAAGTCCAGATCTGCAGCACATTGTCTTCCTCCTACACTGTACTGCAGCCAATCCAACCAACCTAAAATAGTAGTCATCCTGTAGGCAAAATCTTGGGAAGTTTCTTTGGCACTGATGTCAAGCCACGCAACCAGTAATACAGCTACCACTGGTGGACATACTGTCTGTGGTGACAATACATGAATTAGAGCAGAACGTAATAAGAGGGGAAACAGCAACTGCTGTCTATTTTTTGATATAATGTTGTAGAAAAACTAGAAATACTTAGGAGAAAGCAAATGTTTCTGTTGCTTGAGACCAGCATTTTAACATCATGCCACATTGCCCAACACTGTCAGATTTCATCATGGCCACAGACATTGTGATTCTCTGTCATATGAATAAGAAATAATGCTTATATTTATGATTAACAATTAACCACCACTCCTCAAACCCAATCAGTGTCATAGCCAAAATCTTTTTATGACAAAAAGGGACACACCGTATATATGAAGACAACAATTTATTATTAGTCTAATTAATGTTTTAACAGTCAGTTTGAAACAGAGCAATCCGTTCCTATTAGTAGACTAGTTGCACTAAAGCTCATACTCATTGTCTGAATTCATACAGAAAAGTCTCATGCATAATACTTTTAAAATTATTATACAAGAGAACTTTCTAATACCTATACATTTTTCTCTAGTGTTAAACTCATCCTTCCAATGTTCTTCTGATGCCAAAGGTTAGGAGTCAAAGTGAGAGTTACAGCAAGTCATGAGCACCCTGAGATATTTGTCAAGAGTATGATGGTCATGGTTAAGGGGGTCTTCCTTCTTCCCATCAATCTTGGGCTTGCTGAGATTTATTTGAATGTGTTTTCTTAGCACATTCTGCCTTTTTCTTACTGGTGCCCAGATGAATTTTGCAGGTTGCACAATAGACGTTCTCCCTGCCTCCAGTCTGTGTACAGCCTCAGACAAAACAAATGAAAACCAGCTCAGAATCAAGTCAAATGGAGACCAGTCCTCAGATGCTGTGCTGTTAGGTATATACAAAGGCTATGGCCTCTTAATAGTACTCTCTAACTCATAATTACTGTGGTACACAAGCTTACAAGGGATTAACATAAAAAGGCAAAGCATCCAAGACTATTGAAGAAAAGAAGCAGTCAGTCCTTTATGCCGAAATCCATAGACTATATACATCTCCACTGCAACAAGAAGAATGTGTGGGGGGGAGAGAGAAAGAGGGGAAGGGAAGGAGAAGTAACTAGCAGCACCCCACTTGTCTCGCTAAAGGAGACAGTACCCGGCTAGCATGTGGCTTGATTTGCTTGATTCAGTGAGAGTATTAAACATGATTTGTAAATTTAAAACCAACAAAATTTTTCTTCAAGTTTTTAGATTTATTATGTGGAAGAGAAACAGAAACTTTCATAATGATGCACCAATTTCTTCCCTGAATTCCTCTTCCCTTCTTAGATGATATTTAGTTTTGCACTCAAGATGCAAGAGATTTACTTCCAAATTTATCACTTTCCCATTTTCTTTAAACTGTTTGGTACTCTGTAGTGAGTAGCTAATGTGTCCTGTCTTCTCTGTCTCCAGTCAGAACATTTCCATGCGTGTAACTAATTAAAGGATCTATTCTTATGTGATCCGTGTCTCCCTCATTCAAATGAGTATTCTGACCAATTAAATGTTAAATAAAAAGTGTGTCATACCATCACTAGCTAAAAAGAATAAGCTCTACTAATTTCTTTGAAAGAAAAAATGTAGATGACTGCCATCAGAAGACGATCACAATTTCAAAGGCTCCTTTTTATTTTGTTTTCACAATTTGTTTCACAAATGCACACAAAAAATAGTTCGGACATTGATACTTAATTTCATTGTGTAATGGGAAATCATGAATCCTAGAAAACTTTTTTAGGGCATGAGAATAATTTCCTGCTCTGTTCTATTAATAATTCTTGGCATTTCTTTGTTCACCACATCCAGGAACAAAGGATTTTAAAATATCTGTAGCTCTTCCTATGGCTCTTCAAAACAGTGTTTGAACTTTTCCATTCTTCAGAATTGCTTCTTATGAGATTTAACTACAAAAGGTATTCTTTTTTTTTTTTTTTTCATTTCACTCAAGTTTTAATCAAAGTAGCGTACAATTTTACTGAGAATTAGGTTTGGTATAAATCTTGCTAAACATAGCAGTGGAACTGTATTTCTTGATCATACCTGGTGTTTGGCATACTTGCAGCCAACGGAGCCTGCTGGACTGAGAGTCTCCCAGGAAAGGAGGTATCTTGTCAGGCCTACCCCAAAGCCAGTGACCCCCATCATAAAACAGGTTGTGTGAGGCCATAAAGTGAAACTAAAGATTTTTTGAGCCCCCAGACCGGAGGGGGGTCCCTGAAATATTTCACTGAAAGGTCGGGACACTACAAGGGTTGGAGGCTCCCTGTGGCCTTGGGATACTGGGAGCATCAGTGTGCCAGCCGGGGCCCATTCCACCTCCCCAGCTAGGAGCAGGGCAGCTGGGGACACCAGGGCATCCCCAGGCCCAAGCACCAGCCACCTTCATGGGGATGGGGACAGGCTGAAGCCAGGCTGGGACATGGGCCTATAAAGTGGGCCTGGCTCAGCGGGGCCCATGGCTGGGCAAGGCAGGGCAGGGCTGTGGGGAGCTGGAGACCAGCCATGCTGCCATGTCACGGGGGAAGGTGCTGACAGCCCCAGGGGGCTGGCATGGGGTCCTGGGCCATAAGCAGGGTGAGGGGAGCCCTGGGAGGCAGGTGAGGCCTGTTAGTGTTTTCTGCTTCATTTTGTTTGAAACACTCATTCTCCTTGAATTCACTGGTAGCCCACATTAAAAAGAAAAAGAGTGTCTAGGTTACGGAAGTTGTGTTCAGTGGCCAGCTCAGATTCAGAAGGATTTATCTCTTGCTTTTTAAAAATAATCCTATTTTTAAAACATACAAAGTTCTATTAAAAATAATATTATTAGAGGTTATTTTCCATTTTCATTAGGATCCTTAAGAATCTTTATAAAATATTTACTTGTTTTATTTTACTTGATACACTAGTTTTAAGTTAACAGTTGGAAAGCTCACTTTCTTACATTTGACCCTCCTTGACATTTCCCTATCACATACCATGTGGCAATGCATCATTAAAAGTTAACTTTATACTACAGCAGTGGAATTACAGAAAGTCCTTTCTAGTATAGAGGTCTCCTAAAGGCATATTTTATACCTGTGATTAATTTTATTTTTATTATTTATTTTAAACATAGCTTGCTTTTCTAATAAAAAATATTAGTATGGCCAGACATATATTTTATAGATCATATGTATATATTAATTATTGGATATCTGTGCTGTGACTGATAGTTAAGGAAGAGATTCTAAAAGTCTAGTAACTGTTTAAAGAATGGTCTTGATATTAATTGAATCGTTATTCCATGATGGGTCTGACTATATGCTGTTTCAAGATTTCTATAGTTACTGTTAAAATATATATTTTCCTGATTTTATTTTCCAAATTTATTTTATATATCAATTACTGTCAGTGAATAATTAACTGGGAAAAAACATTAAGAAATGGCTTTGTAAAATGCAGCTTTACTGCATCTTCATCGGGATCATTTGTTATTCATGTTTTCACTCTTGTCAAGTTGAAGAAGACTAACTGGTGATATTGATCGATGTTGGATTCTTTTCTTACAACAGTTGTCCATCTTTTGCCATCTTGCTGTCAATTCAGGCTTACAGGCAAACATTGACATTTAATCTTATTTTCTTTCATTTTAGCAAAGAATACTGTAAGCGTGGATGCTCTGTTTGCAATAGATCTCATCCACCTCTTCACTTACAGTAATTCAAATCCAAAGTATCTAATCAATGTGAATAAATCGTAGAATCATAGAATGGTTTGAGTTGGAAGGAACCTCTAAAGATCTTCTAGTCCAACACCTCCACTGCCGACAGGGACATCTTTCACTAGATCAGGTTGCTCAAAGCCCTGTCCAAGCTGACATTGAACACTTACAGTGATGGGGCATCCACAACTTCTCTGGGCAACCTGTTTGAATATTTCATCATCTGAGGGGTGGGGGAAAGTAAAGAAGATGGAGCCAGATTCTTTTGAGGTATCCAATGATCTCCAGTGACAGGAAAAGAGGCAATGAATACCAGCTGAAAACCAGGAAATTTCATTTAAACATAAAAATCTTTTTAATCAGAACAGTAGTCCAACACTGGAGCAGGTTGCCCAAGGTGGTTGTGGAGTCTCCGTCTTGTCTGACTGGACATAGCCTTTAGCAACCCACTCTAGCTCACCGTGCTTTGAGCATGGGAGATGGAGTTGGCAGATTCCAGAGGGCCTTCCAACTTCATCAACTGTTCTGTGTCTCAGCATGCTGTCACTAGGGCATCATATACTTCCTGGAGGAGGCTAAAAATCAAGCATTCTGTAATTTTATGTGTGTCCCACTTAAGGAAAGATGATGGTCCAGGTTGCTGTGTTATTTAGCTATGCGGGAAACAGCAAGGATTCCAGTCCTTGATTTAGTAAGAGTTTATTTAATTACAGTAAAGACAGGATCAAGAATGTTAGTCAGTCTCAGAATATAGCCTACCCTGATGCCTAGAACACCAGTAGGAGATATAGTTTTAAATTCCTGTGAGAAGAACAGGACTGAATTTTGAGTATCATCTCTGAAATCACCAATAAATGTTAGAAACATACTCATATACCTCAGCTGTATATCTCTTCATTCAATATATTTGTTTTGGAGGAAACCATTTGGCAAATTTAATCTTAATTTCAGGTAGAATTAAACCGATTTTTTTAAGAGATTTATTTTGAGGAAATACATGTAGCTGATACATAATCATACCACAAAGCATTCTTCTAAATTAGGTGTACACCTTATTAAAATATTCAGCTGTTGATTTGCTGGTGGATTTATTTGGTCCTCAATCACCTGTGTCAGGAAGTTGTGGTCAAGCACTACAGAAACCCCCCGGATTGCTTGTGCCTTGCTGTACTGTCCATCCATCAGATACTGGCATAGTTGATGTCCCCCATGAGAACCAGTGCCTGAAGAATGCGGGACTTATTCCAGTTGTCTGCGGAAGGCCTCATCTACTTCTCCCTGATCAGGTAGTCTATAGTGGACACCCACCACAACACGGCTCACCATTAATCCCAACCCACAAATTCACAGCTAATTCATCACTCATCTCTGGGCAGAGCTCCATGCATTTCTGCTACAGTCTCACATACTGGGTGACTCTCCCCTCTTGCCTTCTTTTCCTGCCTTTCCTAAAGAGCCTGTACACATTCACAGTAGCACTCCAGCCGTGTGAGCTCTCTCGCCGTGATAGCATTAAAACTGTTAAAAATGGTTGGAGCCAAATGTAATGTAACTTTGTACATATGTACAAAGAATGTCTCTGGTACCATCATCCCACAAAGTGTGTTCAGAAGGATACCAGAGAGTGCCAAGTGTAATGTATGGAAAAAATATCCGGGAGTATGCTGAAAATTAATACCGTTACCAATCTTCAATCATCAATCCACTTGCAAACTCATTCCATTTCATTTTGCAGATGCAGTGTGGATGTATCTGCTTCTCAGGAGGATATCCTACAGTTTGTCACAGAATGTAGTTCTTGTTCGCAGGTCTTCTTTCTTACTGATCATTCAGGCATTTTTTACAAAGTAAAAAAAAAAACAACCTCAAGTAGGCAAGACAGACAAAAGGGCTGCATCCAAAAAGGTTGACAACCTAGCTTCACCTTTCTCCTGTCTGAGAAAATAGGCAGGTAGACTGTGAGGGAGAGAAGGCATACTCTTAGTAGATCTCCAAGACTATTCTAAAAGATCCTGGGACGATGAGAGAGTAGGACCAGAAGGCTGATAGATTAAGGACTGTACACACTGATGTTTCCCAGGAAAGAGCTCCCCAGTCCAGAATATGTGCACTGAATATACAATAAATACTTAGCAATAGCGAATTATATTAAAGATGAAAGAATTCTTTGCCTGTAGTTCC
This sequence comes from Dromas ardeola, assembly GCA_013398915.1. Classification (NCBI taxonomy): domain Eukaryota; kingdom Metazoa; phylum Chordata; class Aves; order Charadriiformes; family Dromadidae; genus Dromas; species Dromas ardeola. The sequence goes on along the minus strand of VYZM01011084.1, from coordinate 114,967 downwards.
TACTCCTTCTGAATGTTTACCATTCTTATCCTGAGTAGCTGTCACTCCTTTGATTCCACAGGAGCCATTTCTATGCATTTTCAGCAGTCAAAGCTAAAAGTGTCAACATGGAACTAAGGTCACATAATTTCTGCTGCTATTAATTTTGCCACATAGAAATTTCTTAATAGATTTAATGTGGCATTATTAATGTTTCTGAAGTTAGTTTGTATCAGAATCTAACAGAGTAGTAATGTCTCATAATAAGGGATAAACAATAATTGTTGTGAGTCTAATTTTATTATTTTTCTAAAGTAACTGTTCTAAAAACTATCTATTTCCTTTTTCTGCGTCTAGATCAACAAGTATTATACGAGTCTTTGAGTATTATTTCAAGTAAAATCACTGTAGATGTAAAATATATGTTGTATTTATACAAGAAGTAAAATGGTCATTTATGATAAATTTGGAAGGAAAAATTAAAAGTGTAAAAATCCTGTTGCAGTTAATATTCCTCTTTCATATCTTTTATTTAAATCACTAGATGAAAATAGCTGCATGTTCCAAAATCTATACCAACAGATGGCAAGCCTTTGTTATGCCAGATATGTACGTACCTTGCAACTGTCGCATATTTTGTTCTAAAGGTATGAGTATTGCTAGTGTACATATAAATGACTATTTAATCCTGAGGTCAGTTACCAGCATGTTAGCCATATGTCATGTAGGAGAACAAATGTTTTACCAGAATAGGAAAAGAACATTCTAGTTGCCATATGATTTTCCTTTAATTACAAGATTCAAATATGCAGCATGGACAAGTCTCTCTGAGATTTGTTAAGTCCCTGTGTTTCACCACAGGATACTTATTTATCAGCTCCAAACAATGGAATTCTGTACTGAGAGGAATTGAGCTTCTTTTACAAAAAGTGATAGATTTATTATGAAAGGGAATTCTACAACTGATAGGCAATGACCCACAAGGAATACTGCTGAAGATGAAAATAGATTAAGGTCAGTTTAGTTTCTGGGGAACAAAATTATCTTAGCATTTATAGAACTAATGGAGAATAGGTAATTCTGAGAATGGTGGGTGAGTCCAAAGTGATGTTTTGTCCTTCAGCTGCAAAAATGGAGTTCCAAAACCAAACATGGACATACAATAGAGGTGAACACCTTACCAGGCCGGTATTGACATAGCCAACATATTAAGTCCTGGATCACCAAAACAGATAATATGAAGCAGCAGAAAGAATGGTGTGTTTGGAGCATATTTTTCTGTTTGGTATTTTTTTCAAGGTGTCATTTACGTACCTTTCTGAATCAAGAATATTGTGTTGGACATGCATTTTTCTTTTAGGCATTCAGTCTTTTAATCGGTTCTGATTGATGGCAACATTTATAGTTACATTCAGTCCAGCTTAAGTGGTAGGCTTAGTCCAAGCACACCTTGTTAACCGCATTCCCTTGTCAATGCAGTCATCAAAATAGCACTGTCCCAAATGTTATACAGCGTTAGGACAGAGTCAGTCAGTTTAGCAGTGGCAGCAGAGCCATTCAGCAGACCTATTCAGAAAAGCTTCTCCCTGAAACCTCAAGTAGATACAGTGCCTCAGTAACCAAATAGTTCAATAAAGGGGTTTGCTTTGTTTTGTTTTGTTTGTTTGTTTTTTTTTTTTGTTTTGTTTTGTTTTGTTTTGTTTTTCTCAAGACTGGTCTCAATTTACTGATTTCCCCATTCTGAGACCCTTTTAGGCCAATCCTTACAACTTCTTCTCTAAGAAACACCTATTTTAAAATCTTTTGGGGTTTTTTTGGGGGGTTAGTTTTTTTCGGGTTTTGTTTGGGTTTTTTTGTGGGTTTTTTTTTGGGGGGGTGTTGTGTTTGGTTTTTTTTTTAAACAGAAAAACCCATAAATTGATGATTTTTTTTTTTCTCTAGGGATATATAATTTTAATTACTTCCTAAGTATTCTTAGTGTTTTCTTTACAAGTAATTACACTGAGAACCACAATCAAATAAAAAGTGTAGAGTGAATTCCCAGTCAATAACATAATTCATGGCTCTTCACTCAAAAATATTTTGTAATTCTTTATAGGGATTAAACATATACAAAGAAAGATACGGGGTTTTAACCAGAGATTAAGGTTCTACTTGGACAAAATTACTACTTGCTTGCTTGTTTGTTTTGTTTTGTTTTGTTGTGTTTTTTTTGCCTATAAATACAGCATTTGGTGTTGTATGTTGTTCACTGTTGACTATATGTGTGTAGTATGCATATTTATCCACAAAAAACAACATTAAAAAAATACAAAACGTTTATTGCATGAACTTGACGTATTTTTTTTCCTATGATATCTTAGCAGTAGAAGTAAATAATAAGATGTGATATACAACTTCGTCTTCCGTTAGTTTAAAAGACAGTCTGTGGTAGTGTATGTGAAAAATAACGTACTGCATATTGTAGGAAATCACACACACACAGAATAACACAGTCAGCAGATCTTTATTCTTTCAATGTGTTTACTTCAGAACTGGGCTAACTTAGGTTCAATAAAATATGTGCATGTTTTTCTCCGTCTTTTTTTTCTGACTCAAAATGCTAACCACCTAATTTAAAGACTCTGCTCTTTTCATGATCTGTCATTTCAGGCTCTCATCAGACATAGTCATTAAAAATCTCACAGCACTTCCCACGAAAGTAATCATCATGATTTGTTAAGTGCTGACACTGGACTCATCTTTATATCAGACACAAACAAAAACAAGAGCAACTTCCAGCTTGTGTATGTATGTTCTAATTTCCTATGTTTTATAAATATTCACTATGTTAAATGCAGCCCTAAAATGTAAGTAAGATATTTTAGAAGAAATAGAAAAAATGGATTTTGGTAATATATAAAGTTAGTCTTTTGCATGCGAATTATTTAACACATTGTGATCAACTTGTGTGAAAACTAGCACCAAATCACAAGATGTTTGCTTTTTTTCCACAGTATATAATATTTCACTAATTTTGATCTCTGAATTTTCTTTAAGATACTGTGCAACTTTATTTTACTAATTTCTTCCCTTGTCATCCTAAAGGTAAAGAAATTATATTTGGGCACTCACTATAAATTCCTTGACTGGTTATTCACAGGATGTTAAGTTCAGAGTCCTCTGAATGTGTGTTCTGTATCACATCTATTTACTATGTGTTATTCCATTCTGGTTTTTTTTTTCCTTTTTTTCCCCATTATTTATGCTCCCTACTTTGCATTATCTCTTTGCTTTTTTCTATTAATTAACCCATAGCTTTATTCATTCTTTTAATGATCATGCAAATTAAACTCATTTGGTTTTGCTGTTCTTGAAACCGTGCAGCAATTTTAATTTATTTTATGCTGTTTCTAACACTTAAACCCTTGAGATGTTTAACTCAGTGTGCAGAACTAAGAATAACCTCTTCTAAAAGGAGTAACAAATCCTTGCTATTTATTAATTGTAAGTTATGCAGTCCACATCTATGGCCTATATGCTCCAGTTAATGGAAGCCTTGCAACCAGGCTTTGATTAGCAAGGACTCTAATCTCCATCTTACTGGTGGAGAAACAGCACAAAGGTAGCAGCTGGGAAATGTGTATTAGGAAATGTGCAGTAGCAAATGAGTGTCAGAAATAACATAAAATTCAGCAATATTTAATTATGTCAATTTATTTTTTTTTAAAATTCAGTAGTTTATTATTTCTCATATGAAATCAACTTAAGGTTTGAACCTAATTGGAATCAGTACTCTGAACACTGTGTTAAAAAGGGCCTATGCCTAATAAGATTTAGACTGAAGTCCCAAAGCTCACCCTTTTCTTGATTCTAGACTGCATTTCTGGCTGCTGTTCCTAGTATTACTTTTATGCTGCCTTAAGTTGTCAATGGATTAAAAACAAATCCCTAACCAACAACAAAAAATACCTATGAGTCCTGAAATATGAATCTCTTTACATCACTGTGAGTTCCCTGATCACTGACGATTCAGTAATGATCCTTTTTAAGTTTAGCACATTCATCCGTGCATACTGAAATACAGAGACACATCCGCACAAAGAGGAGTAGATAGCACCTCTTACTTAACCCATTCTATAATCAAATATTAAGGTTATTATTTTAAATAAACCACTATAATTGAAATGCGACTGACACCTGATGTCATGATTAAAAAAAACCAAACAAACAAAAAAACCAAACTGAAAAATTTTTGAATCATAAATACAGGGGTTTTGAATCCTAAATATAGTTGATTGCTAAACCACTTAGGTTGGATCATTCCTGCTGAAATCAGCAACATTCAGGGATTTCATCCACAAGTCCAGGCATTGGGGTCAGAAGAGCTTATTAGCTCACACTAAGAAAGATATCTGCCTTTGGGCAGCCAAATAACTCTCGAGATTCCTCAGAGATCCATTCAGTTGTCCATAAGTATGTACCTACTGCTATACGAGATGTGGCCCGTAGTTTCTGAGACATCTTCATAGGGCTTGCATATATAAGAAGGGACCTCAGAAGATGCTTATGCTTTTGAAGTAGCAAGTGAACGGTAGGAGAAATATCCTGGGGCATCTCAAATATTATTAGATACTTGTGTGTGAGCTACTGAACTGCAACCTAGATTTCCTCTCACTATAACGGGAACTTAGACAGCAAACTCCTCTGTAGAGTACTTACATTTAGTGATCTAAGTATAACCTCCAATCCAGTTAAAACATCTACAGTGTGGGCCATATGGGCTTGATCCCATTGTTTAGACATTAGTGTGAGTGTTATTTGAGATGCTCTATGATTTCCTACCTGGTTATCAAGTCGCTGCTCCAGAGCAGTGCCAGTTTCTTATGAATGCTGGTACATGTCATTCTGGTTCTATGCAAGAGTTTCTAGGGCATCAAATGGTACTAGGCATCTATTGTTAGGAGTCATGTCATTGCTGAGTTCAGTTTTCTCCAGTGTTGGCTGATAATAAACATGGATTTTTCAATCTCATTGTTCTGAGATGCCTCAGTTCCACCTAAGTCCTAAATTTATGTAATTTATGTACTTGGATAGATCTAGTCTTTAATCATTTGTTGACACAGGACATTACTGTCATTTTAACAGATTAACAAAATCAGTTACTTTCCAGTTATCATTATTAGGCATGCTTGGAATATTTTCAAGGCTTTTTTACCCTTTAAGTTTTTCCTGTTAAGAGATAAAAACCCTTGCATGGATTATCATGTATAACTTCTGTTTATGAATATTTGCTCATTTTTCATGTTATCAGTTACTCCTTGAACTTGCTAGAAATATGTTGGTATCTCAATGAAAAAAATAGACTAATTTTTCAGATCTCTTTGATCTTTTGTTTGCATTAAATTCAGATGTTATTTTTTTATCAATACTTTCAAAGTTACATTTGCTGAACTGATCTTAATGTCACAGTAATGCCCTGTCACATAACTTGCAGAAAAAATAATAAAATTTTAAAAATTGACTTTTGTTGCTGAAGAAAACAAGGTTCAGCTTCTTTGTGATGATACAGTTCAAAAGGATAGCAGACTCCTCACCATGGTACCACTTTACAGTTTTTCTTTTTTGATTCCTTAAGTGGTTTTTCCTTATCTTTCAGGGTTTTGTTCTGGATGTCACAGTTATAATACTTTACCTGATAGCAAAGCAGCACTGTACATAAATGTTGAGTGATTTATAGATAGCTAATGAATATATTAGAGATAGAGATATGCTGCATTTATGTATCAGTTCTCTTTATTTATCAGTTTAAGAAGGATGGGTCTGAGCCACATGATACGTGTTACTAAGTTCTGTAAAATATTCAACATACTGCATTTAATGTGTTTGTTGAACTTTTATCATATAGATAGTAGTTCAAAAAAACTGATTTACACTGCTGACACTTTTTAAGACCAATAACTCTTCCCTTTTTTTAATGTAGATGCAATGATTAGTATTAGAGGGGAGTCTGCAGATTGAAGTGTGGTACCTTATTTAAAATAGCACCATAGAAATGCTAACTGAAATTAAAACAGGTTTGATGATAGTTAAAAGACAGGTGGACATCAACCTAGTCATGAGTAATTAGCAACTATACTACTAGATAAATTGTCATCACTGCCTTGAACATTATATAGCACACAATGGCAATTTAACTCAAAGTTTGAAATGATTTTATATGCATCGTTTGTTCACTTTTTCTTCTAGCTACCACTCATATGTGCAACTTCAGGTGTTTAGTATTTATATCATAAATAAGTTCAGAAATACAGACCATTTGAAAGGTAGTCCTTATCTTTCATTTTTTTAATTACAAAATAGCTATATATGCAGTTCCAAAATATTGTAATAATACTGGAAATTATTTTCTCATGCAATTATAGATGCAAAGTGCTTTCTTTTTCTTTTTTTTAATCTTAATAATATTCTTACTGCTGATTAAAAAGCACTTTAACAAATCTGTTGCTTATTAGCTTTTCAAAAGATTTAATGGTTTTCTTTCCATCATTGTAAAATTAATTCCTATGCCTAAGAAAAAAAATAACACGTTTGTCGTCATATCTTCTCTAGATCTCTAATTCAGTGGCCTCTGATGAGTCTTTACAACATCTACATTGAATGTCTTCAGATATGTACATTTTCTGATCGCTTTCTTTGGCCTAATCCAGATTGCCAGCTGCATGGTTTCTTCCTCTCTCAAGAAACATATTATTTCTTGGCCAATCTCCTGTGAATATCTTCAGTTTCTATCTTCAGAGGTTTTCAAGATCCAAGTGGATAAAACCCTAGCAACCTGGCCTGACCTCACAGCTGACCTGCTTCAAGCTGAGGTTGGATTAGAGGCTTCCTGAGATCACTTCCAACCTGAATTACCCAGTGTTCTAGTGAATAAGTGAGAGCTCTTGGATCACACTCAGCAAATGAACTAGGAACACCTGTGCTACAAACCTGAGCTGCTGTGCTGAGATGAAGAGCTAAGATTCTGTAGCAATGGGCTGGAAATCCTGTCTTCTGGAGCCTGACTTAAGACTGAGGATCTGTAGCACACACTCACCCATAAGTTACATGCATATAAGAATAGCATACATTCTTATATCTATGTGAAATTGTTGTCTCATTCTTTTATCACTAACTTGTCTTTATTGTATATTAGAGAGACTACAGCCTTCTTTACTGACCTCTTGATTCATTAAATGTTTCTTATACGTTTTGCACTTCACTTTAAATGACTGCTGTGAAGTGAACCTGTTTCCTACATATTATTTTCTTTACCACATCAGGTCCTATATATTGTACATCACCAAATTTCTTAAATTGTATTATACATTTTTGCAAAATGGATTTATATTCTTTTCATATTTATTACTCAGAACCACAATACTTTCACAGACTAAACATGACCAAGCACGTGTCATGGGTCTTCTCTATTTTGTCTTCCCTGTGGCAATATCGCCCATTATTATTTCCTAATTTTATAGACTGAAATTTAACATACCTAAGTGTTCCCTTGATTATAAGTATAACAATAGTAGATTATTAGTACCCTTGAATTCATGTTCCTTCAGGTCAACATTTCTTACATTTATCTGTTAAAGATTAAGTCAAGATCGGCTCCAAATTTGCTCCTGAATATGTTCTAGATAAAGCTGAAGATCAGTTTCACTTTTGCTATGTTGTTACTTCTCTTGAATTTTTTCATTTAGCCCAGTACAATAATTTATACTGTGGATCTGCAGATATAAAGAAAAAAGAGATCATCAGATTGTTCATTAACACAATCAGAGCAAGGACCTCGTCCCTGCCTTTGAAGCCACCAGCTCCTATTCAATTATAAACTGTGACGATTACATAGAAAGCCAGGAGGATTCACTGAGCTTGGGTACAAAGAGAAAGCAGTAAATGGACTGTAATGATAAAAGTTGCCTTCTTCTTCCCATGCAGCTATGGGGAGGGACAACACGACCCCACACTTTTTCTTTACACTGGCACATCACAAGATGATGTGATAATATTTGATAAAGCTGAATAATACATATTTAGGATGAAAGTACAGTGCTCGCTGGGAGAAGAAGGAATTATATTTTGTACTCAATTAATTTCAGATCAGCCAGTACTGACTGCAGAACTAGTGATGTAAGATTGCTTTTTTAATTTTGTTTGGGCTCTTAGGTAAAGATCTCGATTTAAATTACTGCATGGATTTTATTTAGTCTGGACTTTGTCTTTTTCTCATTTCTTTCTCTTTCCATTTTCAGCTTGTTCTTACTAATTAAACTTCATACACTTGCTACAAAACCAAGAAAGAACAAACTTCAAGCATATTCATAGGTGTCCTATAGAAAAAAGAAAAAGAAAAGCAGCTTTATCTGTCACATCAGAAGCTTTAAAGAAGCCTAGACATTTTATAGTTCCCATGCACTCTTAATCTTCTTTGTGCATATTACACACTCAGACTTTTCAAAATTTATTGTAATTAGACCTATGTATTACAAAGGGACTGCTCATATTGCTCCTACCTAATCTCTAATTTATATGCAGAAGAGCAAAGCTAAAGAGTTTAGGATTTTCACATTTAATGCTCTTTTTACCTAATCAAGTTATACAGCTTAGTAACTTCCTTCCCTGTACTTCTCTTTTTTTTTTTTTT